>JADDOH010024740.1:0-12972 GCA_016648135.1 Agrypnia vestita | reverse complement strand
TAACGCGAACTTTCTCATTTTGACTGAAAATTTTCTTACAAGGACCGCAAAAAATGTTGAATTTTTTTATCGCATTGCCAGCAGCTAGCTTAGTTGCTTGGAGACAGTGAAAATGACGTTTAAATTTCATCGCGTTTTGGCACAATCTTCAAGTGTGTGAGAAACACATAACGAAAATTGTCTCACTAGGACCGCAAAAAATGTTGAATTTTTATATCTCATTGCCAGCAGTTAGTCTAGGCGCATGTAGATGGTGAGAATATTCATAGTAATCTTATTCATATTCATCGTCATCTAATTCATATTCATCATCATCGTATTGGTATGCATCGTCATCATATTCTTATTCATTCTCATCTAATTCATATTCATCGTCATCATATTCATAATCACCGTCATCATATTCATTTTGATCGTCATTATATTCATATTCATTATCATCATATTCTTATTCATCGTCATCATATTCATATTCATCGACTCTATATGCATATTCATCCTCATCATATTCATATTCATCGACATCATATTCATGTTCATCGTCATTTAATTCATATTCATCATCATCATATTCATATTCATCGTCGTCTTATTCACATTCATTGTTCCCTTATTCATAAACATTGTGAATATGATGACGTTGAATATGAATATGATGATGATGAATATGAATAAGATGACAACGAATATGAATATGATGAAGATGAATAAGAAATTGATGGCGATGAATATGTATATGTTGACGATGAACATGAATAAGATGACGTTGAATATGAATATGATGACGATGAATATGCATATCATGACGATGAATATGAATTTGATGACGATGAATATGAATTTGATGACTATGAATATGAATTAGATGTCGATGAATATGCATATGACGACGATGAATGTGAATACGATGACGATGAATATGAATATAATGACGATGAATATGAAAATGATGACGATGCATATGAAAATGATGCAGAATAATATGACTATGATGACGATGAATATGAATATGATGACGATGAACATGAGGATGATGACGATAAATATGAATATGATGCAAATGAATATGAATTATATGACGATGAATATCACAAAGGAATCCGTCCTTATTTTCAACCTTATTTAGTGACTCAATTTGCACTAGTCACAAGGGAATCCGTTCCTCCTTTCAACCTTTTTGATCCAAAGCTTTTTGATCCAAAGCTGACTCGGCCGTCCGCTGAGTGAAAGGCCTTACCCTCCACTCCATCCACTATTGAATCTCCCTCGCGGATATTCTTGACGTACAATCCAGGTCCAAAAACTGTTTCACAGTTTTGACCTTTCCAACGTCTGCTCTAGACGCAGGACAACCTCCTTCCGGTTCGGGATCGACGTCCACTCCTAGCCTGAAAACTGTCCCGCAGTTTTGACCGTTCCTACGCTTCTCCTAGATGCAGGCCATCCTCCTTCCGGTTCAGATCCCTCCTGATAATGTGCGCTCCACCGGCAGTCCTCGGGGTGAAAGGCCTTGCCCTTCCGTATCCGTCCACTGCACTCATCTTCTCTCGATAATCTCGACGTCCGATCCAGGTCCAAAACTGTCCCGCAGTTTTGAACTTTCCAACGCCTGCTCTAGACGCTGGACAACCTTCCGGTTCGGGATCGCCGTCCTTTCTTGTCTCCCTATTGTCAGTCGCCATACGAATATAAAAACATCTTCATCCCGCTCTCAGAACTTCACTCGATAATTCTCTTATACTGTCAAATACGAACGTAGATTCTTAACTTTCGGCTGCGCCAAGTGTGATGTCCTTTCTCCTTAGTCGCACGCCAGACTCTTCTTCAGCAAACTGCCCTCTGGATTCGCTGGGCACTGACGTCCTCTGCACGTCCAGCTGCCACCTGCTTGGCCCCGATCTCGTCTCCAGTTATGTGGGTAGCACGGACGCAAACCCGGAATTCTTCACGCCGATGAATTGATTTGTATTTTGTAGGCTCGTAATATTCGGCTGCGCCAAGTGTGATGTACTGGTACTGGGTCAGGCGGGTAATAATTAATTAGTAAATACTTCGAGTGACAGCGATGCAACTTCACTTTATTTATATGTATGACTGACAGCAACAAGGTACAATAATACTGCGAGGAATCTGGACGCCCGTAGTAGCGACGACGCGTCTTAAAAGCCAAAAGATGTCGACACCAACCGATCCGTTCATTGGCCGACGGTGACGACATCCCCGGCGAATGACTTTGTACACATTTGTACGCAATCATACGCATTTATACGCCTTTATACGCATTTTTACGCAATGATTCGCTTTTATACGGTATTTTTACGCATTTTTCCGCTTTGACATACGTCAATACGTATGCCGTAAATACGTATAATTGCGAATGATTGCGTACAAATGCGGATAAAAGTATATTAATGCACGTTAAATCGTTTCAATGCGTACAAATGCGTAAAAATAAGTGTAAAAGCGTATAAATGCGTATAAATTCGTATAATTGCGTACAAGTGCGTACAAGTGCGTATAAATGCGTATAAATGCCGTATCAAAGCATATAAATGTGCGTATATAAAGCGTATAAGCGATGAATATGAATATGGTGATGAGAAATATGAATATGATGACAACAAATAAGAAAATGATGACAATGCGTATAAATGCGTATAAATAAGTGTAAAAGCGAATAAATGCGTATAAATGCGTATAAATTCGTATAATTGCGTACAAGTGCGTATAAATGCGTATAAATGCCGTAAAAAAGCGTATAATTGCGTATAAGTGCATATAAAAGCGTAAAAATGCGTCAAAAATCGTAAAAATGCGTTTAAATGCGGTATCAAAGCGTATAGATGGGTAAAAATGCCCAATAAAAGCGAATCATTGCGTATAAATGCGTAAAAATGTAGCACACTAATAATGTCGGTTACTTTTCTCCCGTTACAAGGTTGTGTCGCACATATAATTTGTATTGTGCTGACCCTAACATTGATGCTGATATTCTTGCAGACGCGTTATCTTTGTTCAAAAACTCACTCATACACAACATCCATTTTCTAAACGACGACATGAACCTATAGATCCATTAAATACTAATCGCACTACACTCAAACACAAATATATAATATACATAAATGAACATGTGAAATATAATTAATTACAAAAATACATGTTACTAGAGCGTGCCGAAGACACTTGTAATTGGGATAATGGGCATAGTCTTCACTATAATGTTAATTATCTGAGTGTCATGTACCCATTATCCTGTTAGTATCTCTAATAAATAAAAAAAAAATAAAGGTGTATAATTTCGTATAAATTCGTATAAATGCAAATTAAAGCGTATTAATGGGTAAAAATGCCGTATTAAAGCGAATAATTGCGTATAAATGCGTATAAATGTCGTATTAAAGCGTATAAATGCATGTAAAAGCGTATAAATGCGTTTAAAATAAATAAATAAATATAGCTTTATTCCAGAATGTGGGGAGGTTCGTGCAATCCCACACATTCCATATAAAAGAAAATACACATTAAACACACTAAAACACATTAAAAATATTATATAAAACAAAAGAGAAATAGTAAAATCATATAAAATAGAAGAGAAGTATTAAAAGTAATCAAAAGAAATATATGATAAAATATCGGCTTTAGCAAGCGATGGCGAGTCAATTATGCGGGGCCAGTATCTTTCTCCAGTGTGCATCGATGCTGGATGCTGGAGTAAGACGGGCTTCCAGGATAAGGATATTTCCGGAGCTGTATATCCTTTCCCTCATCCCTGCCACCCTGGATCTTAAGAGGGCTGCAAAGTTGGGAACACGCCCCTCAGTGAACATACCGGAAGCGCTGCAATATCTGGGAAGGCCAAACATCATACGTGTTCCGGATGGGAACACCTTTTTTTTTATGCGGCTCAGTAGTCTTCGCTGGTGGGGCAGAGATCGCCACCAGAATTTGCAGTGAAGCTCGTAGTCCGTGGATATGCCAGAAGTCAAGCGCCGAAGTAGTGCTTTTATCGTATTAAAGTCGAAGAAAAAATCCGAAGCGAAGTCCAAGTCAGAAAGCAGTGGTCACAAAAATCCAAGAAAGCAGAGTCCAAAGTAGGTAAGCAGGGTCACAAAGAAAAGGCAGCAAGAAGATTGTCCAAATAGCGGTTCTCGTACCGACGCGTGGCGTATCAGTGGTACCCGCTCAAAAAATGCATTTTATTTATACAAAATTCAAAATTTCACAAGATTGCGTCATAGCATATTACAGAAACCAATGAGATTGCGTAATTCTGGGAAGTCGCCGCAGCGCTCCCAGCGGCCGAGCGGCGAACTACGTCATTCGCGGTTGCACAATTTCACCGCGCGGCAGATTTCATATGGCAGATACAAATTAATTCATAAAAATGCATTTTAGCTCCCAAGAGACTAATACTGTGTTATTTTGTAATAACAGACCTAGCAGATGATAATAACACAGTTATTTGGACGGGCTGGGTCATACAAGGCCCAAAAAACTAAAATTAAATTCGCCACAAACGGCTCAAATTTTCAAAAATTCATAAAAAATCAAAAACAGCAGTTTTACAAGTTTTGCTATGACAAATGTAATTTGCGCATGCAAGCGCTCATTTTAACAGTAATTCCAAATATTTCAGGTAAATATTTACTGAGTTATAGGCATTCAAAAAAAAAGCGCCAAAAACCAATTTCTTTATTTCACTCTCAGGCGCGCCTATATCATTCCACATGTATAAAAATACATTCTCCAGACAGGCATTCAGATAAGGAATGCAATGACACTACATAAGTAGGAATTCGTCCACGGTAAGCCGCTCTAATTGTCGATAAAAAATTCAACTTTTTAATATCCTCCACGGCGAGCCGTGTGTGCGAACTTACCGCGACGTGGGCCCGCAAACAGGCGTCTACCGTTTCCAAATCGAGAAAAATACAAAATTTTTCTCACGGTCTTCCAGTACTCATTCATTTCATGCTGACCATCTCCACGATGGCGCCCGGTGCAGGCCTTCGGCCCCCCGTGGAGGGTATCCCATATACGCATCTCAGACGGGGGCTCGGAATTGAGTACTAGGCGTTAGAAGTTATAGCCGGTCAGGTAAGTTTGTAAAAATCTCTGAATATTCAAAAAACATTTATTGCCCGTCGGCGGATTCAACGGCGGAAAGAAAGAGACGAGACCCTCTGCAGCGAGACTCGTCTCCCGTGTTGGCGAATATTGCGTGCCACACTCATGCCCATTTAGTGTTGGCGAACATCGCGGTTACCGCGTGCCACACACATACTTTACTTTGGGGCGTTACATCGCGGAAGAATCCCTTCGGCTCAAACTTCTAACCTTTGTCCACGCACCAATAGGTGCCAAATAAAAAATTTTTTATTTCCATTTTATTCATAAAAATTCATAAAATTCCAATACATTTTTCTCATCAGAGATTCAACATAATGCACATGACAATATTGCATACAAAAGGGCGCCAAGCGCTGCTTCCTACAAGGCATCAACATATTTTAAAAATATTTTCATAACATATACAAATTCCACACATATTTGTATCGACACTTGTAGCTGGAAATAACATCGGCAGCCAAACAGGCTGCATTTTTTCATATTCATTCAACAAAGGGCCAATCTCCGGTCTAGTGTCCGGGCGATGTTGTTCTACAGCTAGTTGGAAGCAGTATGCGCGCGCGGCCCCCCTCCAGTCGCGGCAACAGCCGCTGGGCACTGACTTGCGCGCGCTCCGAGCGGCAACCCGATTTTCAGTATCGGCATACACGCCTCGTCTCCAATGCAATTTTCTGTATGTAGCGGCTGATTTATTGTGGACACGCGCCGCTCATAGTGGTCATGTTATGTTCTCATTTTTTACATGGCTCAACCCTGTCCGTTCCATACTCCCCCCGTGTGGCCTGCCCGCACTTATCAGGAGGACAGGGTATGCTGCCAGCGCCCTTATGCTGGATTCCCCTTCAGCATGATTATTCTTGTGGCTGGTCGAGTATAATCGCCCGCAGCTGTGCGTACTCGAACGACTCGAATTTGTCCATCGGGCGCCGGGCGGGCTTCCAAAATTCGCCCTCTGGGCCATGTGTTGCGGGGCAGCGCGGGATCTGCGATGACGGCCATCTCGCCTTCCTTAATTGCGGGCGCGGGCTCCTGCCATTTATTTCGGTGCGCCAATGTCGGCAAGTACTCTTTCATCCACCGCCGCCAGAATAAATCGGCCATCTGTTGCGATATTCTCCACTGTCTTTTCAGGCATACATTTTCATCTAGCGCCCCGTATACCGCCAAATGTGAATTGCGGCCGGTCGCTCCCAGCAACAGATGGTTCGGCGGAAGAGGCGCGTCATCTTTCGGATCAACCGATACATGCGTCAACGGACGGCTATTCACAGTATATTCGGCCTCAGCCAACAGAGTCCTCAAGGTTTCTTCCCGCGGTGCCCGCTCCTTCAATGTAGCCTCCAACGCCCGCTTCACGGCGCGTACCAGGCTCTCCCAGGCGCCACCCATATGTGGGGCGAGGGGGGGGTTGAAGTTCCATTCAACCCCGCTCTCCGCGAGGTGCCCATGCATCCGCGGGTCACTTCTCAAATCCTTCAGCGCGGCTGCCATCTCTTTTTCCGCGCCTCGAAAATTGGTTCCATTATCGGAATATAGTAGGCGCGGATGCCCGCGCCGCGCTGCCATTCGCCTTATAGCGAGTATGGCCGAGTCTGCAGACAAAGACTCGGCGATTTCCAAATGTACGGCGCGCGTTGTGAGGCATGTAAATAGCGCGCCGTACCGCTTCTCTCGTCGCCGGCCGATAGTCACCTGCATTGGGCCAAAATAATCGAGCCCACAATGGTAAAAAGCGGGAGTATTGTAAGCCAGTCGGCAATCTGGCATTTGACCCATTAACGGTGGTTGCGGCTGGCTTTTTCTGTTTCGGCACGCTTGGCATTCATATTTCACCCGGCGCACTGTGGGTCTCAATTTTAAAATATAAAAATTCTCCCGCACATCTGCCACAGTTTTCTCAGTGCCCGGGTGATTTTCCTTCTCATGATAATGCCTTATCATCAAGCGGGCATACGGGTGAGAGCCGTCCAATACTACCGGCGCCCTCAAGCCGGCCGGTAGTTCATGCACCGCGGTCTGCTCGAGCCGCGAGCCCATCCGTATAACTCCATATTCATCCAGGCGCGGCGTCAGTGGATACAGCCGGCTGGTCCTTGGGACGGCTCCACCGCGGTGTAAAATTTTTATCTCCGTGCCGAACGCCTCCGCCTGAGAATGCAATATCCATGCGCGCTCGGCTGCTATTCTTTCGTCGCAGGTGACATCTCGGCCGGACCGCTCTTCAGCGCGGCGGCGGCAATTCCAAATGAAGCGCCTTATCCATGCCGCGGTGCGCACCAATTTTGTCCATGATGAGACGCGCTTTATATCGGGCAATGCTCCCCCCGTGGGCGTTCTTCCGGTCACCAAAACAATATCTGCTCTTTTTTCCAGTACTGTGTTATCTGGTTGCCGCCGGCGGCTCTCTTGCGGCCACGCCGACTCTCCCCGGTGTAGAAAGTCAGGGCCGCTGAACCACATACCATCAGCGGCCCAATCTGGGAGTTCGCCGTCCCGTGTCCCAATATCAGCGGGATTATGTTTAGTGGGGACCCATCTCCAATCGGCGATTTTCGTCAATTCATCAATCTCTCCCCGCCGGTTAGCGACAAAAGTCGAATACGCCCGGGGGTCGGTCCGCAACCAGCATAACACCGTGGTGGAATCGGTCCACAGTACCGTACGGGCTATTTTACAGCGGTACTCTTTTTTCACAGCCGCCGACAGTCGCGCGGCGATAAGTGCCGCTTGCAGCTCCAGCCTCGGTATTGACAGCGGTTTCAGCGGTGCCACCTTACATTTTGCCGAGATGAAGGCTACGGAATTGCCACCCTCTCCTGTCTCGACAAAATAGGCCACCGCGCAGCTCGCTTTTTCAGAGGCGTCGCAAAACACATGAAGCGCGACTTCACTATCGCGGCGGGATATGCACGGGCGCGCGATTTCACATTTCACATTCCTTATTAGCTCGCACCACGCGTACCATTTATCGGCGTGCTCGGGTTGTATCCTCTCTTCCCATCCAATTTTAGAGCGCCATACATCCTGTAATAGGATTTTTGACCTTATTAGTATGCAGGCCAAAAATCCGATGGGGTCAAATATTTTCATTACGGCGCTCAATATTTGTCTCTTTGTCGGGCGGCCAGCCTCCGCTATCTCTGGCAAGTTCACAAATTGAAAAACAAATTTGTCGGAGGCCGGCTCCCATGCAATCCCGAGCACTTTTTCTGCCGTTGTCTCCGCCCCGATAATCCTCATCGGTTCCACCGCTCTTAAGGCGGGCTCAATTTTTTTCAATACTGCAGGATCATTGGAGGCCCAATTGCAGAGCTGCATTTTCCCTCGACGCAGTATTTCAGTCACTTCGGTGAACATTTTTAAGGCCTCTTCAGTTGAATCTACTGCGTCGAGGTAATCGTCCATATAAAATGTAGTTTCAACCGCCTTTGCCGCGGTCGGAAATTCTGTGGCACTGGCTTGCGCAATCCGGGTCCTCACATACTGTGCACTGCTGGGCGAGCAGGTGGCGCCAAAAATCATAGACGACATTTGGTAAGTCGTCGGCACCTGCTCGCCTGGTTGTTTCCATAAAAATAATTGCGCCGCTTGGTCGGCCTCTCGGATTTTTATGCGCAAAATCATTTCTTTTACATCGGCTGCCAGTGCCACTTTTCCTTCCCGGAACCGGAACACACTGCCTAGAAGTGAACTCAGCAGGTCCGGCCCCGTCAATAGCATATCATTCAGTGATATTCCTCGGCACTTACTCTCGGCATCAAATACTATACGTATTTTGCCGGGCTTGTTTGGGTTAAAGACTGCAAAATGCGGCAAGTAAAACTTAAATTTCAGCGCTTTTTCTTCGGCGGGTGACAAGGCGCGGGCGTAATCTTTCTCAAAATATTCATTTATTTTCGCCCTGTACGCCGTCGCATATGCAGTATCTTTTTCCATTTTTCTTTCAATCCCCGCCAGGCGGTTGGCGGCGCACTGGCGGCTGTCTGGAAAATTCACTTCATCCATCTTCCAAAGAAGGCCCGTTTCCCATTGCCCGGTAGGTAATTGCCGCGTAGTGGCCTTCATAATAGCGGCGGCGCGGGCGTCTTCTTTATTGACGCGGGCCGCGGCAGTGATTCCCAGTGAATCCACTGCAAAATGCGCCCTTATCAGCGCCTCCAGATCGTTATCGGCCGCCGGCACCGTGGCGCCGGAGAGCGCCAAAACCGTCGCGGTGCCGGCGGGTGGTCGGCGGCCAAGCTCGCCGGGTGTGGTCCATCCCAGGGCTGTGCGGGAGCGCAATCCGCCGGTAGGTATTTCAGTCACCTCCCGGGTGACGATCAAATGCGCGTGGTCCTGGCCTATCAATATTCGCGGCTCCACTTCATTAAATTCCGCGCACTTTCCACCAACACACGCGCGTTCTGGGTCATTTTCAATTTTATTTTTATTTTTATTTTTATTTTTATTTTTTCTTGGCACTCGCATTTTCTTAGCACTTTTTGCGCGGGCAGAGCGAGCTGTTTGACTGTGCTCGCCCGCATTTCATATGCAGCCTCACTCCCCCGCACTGTGAGATTTACATCTTGGGACCGGTCATCTGAGGAACACATTCCATTTGCGCCGTGAATTCTAAGTCCGCGCACCGGTCCGCGGGCCCCGACGGCGCTGGCCACTGTTTCATCGACGAGAGTGACGGTCGAACCCTCATCGAGAAGCGCGTAAATTTTCACTTGACCTCGGGGCCCACTCACAGTCACCAACAAAACTTTTAACAGTACGGCATATCGCCCATTGTCCAATTTTGCGTGCCCCACTGTATTATCGCGGGGCGCCGTAACATTCGTCGCGGGGGTGGTAGTTGGGGCGGCCGCGGCGGCGCCGCTTGACCCGCGCGGTGGCGCGCTTCGCGGGGCGCCTCGCCCGCCTCGCCGATGTTGATCGCGGCCACGCCCGCCTCGCCCGCCGCGCCCGGATCGATGTTCTTCAGCGGCATGGGGCGGGCGGCGATTTTCTTCTAAGTGCAGCGAGTGGTGGTGTGGTGCTCGGCATCCATTTTCGCCGCACCGCTTGGCCTTGCAGTTAGGCAACATATGCCCCCTTGTCAGGCAATTAAAGCAGACAGCGGCCCGCCTTGCCAATGTCCATCTCTCCCGTATGGGTTTATTCCAATACGCCCTACAATCCAGCAGGGCGTGATTTGCCATATGGCAGGCGCAGCATCTGGCGGCGCTCGTTGACGGTCTACTTTCTTCACCGTCTTCCGTCAATTGGTGAACTTGACCGCTTCGGCGGGCGGTCATCTTCTGGCTCGCTTTTGGCCTACATCCGGCGTACGGCGCCATGTCCAATATGTCGACCAGCCAGTCCGATAAGTCCTTTATTGTGATGTTGGTTGGTCCGCCTCTCCTTGAATTCAGCCACATTAATTTCGCCGACATGGGAAGCTTGCCGACCATTTCTGTAAGTAGCTGCGGTGACGTCAGGTATTTCCGGTCAAAGCCATGCACGGTCGCCACCACATTTCTGATGGCTATAGCATAATCCGTCAGCGCGTCTATCGGCGAATCTTCAGTGATCCGTGGGTGGCGGCGGACTCTTTCCAGCATGCTATCAATAATGTCCTCAGAATTGCCGAAGCGGTTTTTCAGTGTCCGCATAATCTCCTCCAAATTCTGTGGGTCCACTAGAAGCGGCGCGACTGCTTCGCGCGCTCGTCCTTTCAGCGCCGTTTGTAGGCGCATAATATTTTCAGGCGGCGACAATCCACATAAAACTGACGACTGCTCATACTGCGCCAGGAAAGTCGGCCACTCGAAGGGGTCTCCGGAAAAATGCGGCAATTCTTTGACGCCTGATTGTCGCGCCAAAATTGCTGAAACCGGCGCCTCTCCCGCAGTAGGTTGTGAGCGAGTGCTGTTGGCCTGGCGTGAATTGAGCGCCTCTTCAATCAGTGAGTTGACCATCCGTCTTTGTTCCGGATGGCTCAGGACCCAATCTCTAGTGAATGTGCTCGGTTCTGGACAACGGCCCCGCTGTCCAGATCGGTCTGATGACACAATCGCGTACTCCTCCATGACGTCATCGGCCGCGGCAACTGGTGGGCGGCGGGTGGTGACGTCATCGGCCGCGACAACTGGTGAGCGGCGAGTGGTGACGTCATCGGCTGCGACGACTGGTAGGCAGCGAGTGGTGACGTCATCGGTCGCGACCACTGGTGGGCGGCGGGTGGTGACGTCATCGGTGGCGGCTGGTGTCGGCCGCTTGGGTGTGACATCATCAGCGGCGACCGAGGCTGGTCGCTTTGATGCCGCCCTGGTCGGTTGCACATTTGCAGCTTCGGATGCGTCTGCCTTTGCTGAGCAGATCCGGATGAGCGCCTCCGCGTGCTCTCGCTGGAGTTCTCGTATGAGCTGCTGTTGGCGTCGGATCTCCGCCGCTTGCCGGCGGACGGTGTCCTCCGTGGATGTCGTGGAGGCCCGGTCCACTTCAGAACCGGCTCGTTCCGGTGCCACAGGCTCGTCCTGGTCGTGGTCTCCCCCAACAGAGTGTCTCGATCCCTCTTGAGACATGGTGGTCGTCAGCGAAGCTCAGATCTCCGGCTCGAACAGGACCAAAATGTTCTGGATGGGAACACCTTTTTTATGCGGCTCAGTAGTCTTCGCTGGTGGGGCAGAGATCGCCACCAGAATTTGCAGTGAAGCTCGTAGTCCGTGGATATGCCAGAAATCAAACGCCGAAGTAGTGCTTTTATCGTATTAAAGTCGAAGAAAAAATCCGAAGCGAAGTCCAAGTCAGAAAGCAGTGGTCACAAAATTCCAAGAAAGCAGAGTCCAAAGTAGGTAAGCAGGGTCAGGAAGAAAAGGCAGCAAGAAGATTGTCCAAATAGCGGTTCTCGTACCGACGCGTGGCGTATCAGTGGTACCCGCTCAAAAAATGCATTTTATTTATACAAAATTCAAAATTTCACAAGATTGCGTCATAGCATATTACAGAAACCAATGAGATTGCGTAATTCTGGGAAGGCGCCGCAGCGCTCCCAGCGGCCGAGCGGTGAACTACGTCATTCGCGGTTGCACAATTTCACCGCGCGGCAGATTTCATATGACAGATACAATTTAATTCATAAAAAATGCATTTTAGCTCCCAAGAGACTAATACTGTGTTATTTTGTAATAACAGACCTAGCAGATGATAATAACACAGTTATTTGGACGGGCTGGGTCATACAAGGCCCAAAAAACTAAAATTAAATGTGCCACAAACGGCTCAAATTTTCAAAAATTCATAAAAAATCAAAAACAGCATTTTTACAAGTTTTGCTATGACAAATGTGATTTGCGCATGCAAGCGCTCATTTTAACAGTAATTCCAAAAATTTCAGGTAAATATTTACTGAGTTATAGGCATTCAAAAAAGCGCCAAAAACCAATTTCTTTATTTCACTCTCAGGCGCGCCTATATCATTTCACATGTATAAAAATACATTCTCCAGACAGGCATTCAGATAAGGAATGCAATGACACTACATAAGTAGGAATTCGTCCACGGTAAGCCGCTCTGATTGTTGATAAAAAATTCAACCTTTTAATATCCTCCACGGCGAGCCGTGTGCGCGAGCTTACCGCGACGTGGGCCCGCAAACAGGCGACTACCGTTTCCAAATCGAGAAAAAACCAACATTTTTCTCACGGTCTTCCAGTACTCATTCATTTCATGCTGACCATCTCCACGATGGCGCCCGGTGCAGGCCTTCGGGCCCCCGTGGAGGGTATCCCATATACGCATCTCAGACGGGGGCTCGGAATGTGAGTACTAGGCGTTAGAAGTTATAGCCGGTCAGGTAAGTTTGTAAAA
>JADDOH010024739.1:0-193489 GCA_016648135.1 Agrypnia vestita | reverse complement strand
ACCTGACCAATTTGCTTCAAGTGGATTAAAACAGTTTAATCACTAACACCGCAGCCTGCAGCTAACTCGGATGTGGTTTGCGATGAATCCGCTTCCACAATAGCCTTCAATTCTTCATTATCAACTTTGGTCTCCGGCCGTCCACGGGGCTTGTTCTGCAGGTCGAAATTTCCAGAACGAAAACGTTGGAACCAAAAACGCACTGTGTTTTCTTTTGCGGCACCGTCGCCATACACATCATTAATCCTTCGAGCCGTTTCTGCAGCCTGGTGCTACGGTGGAACTCGTACTCGTAAATAACGTGATATTTCAAGTTTTTCATCTTGTAAACTGAGTGACGCAAAGAAAAAAACAATTGAGGAAAAAACAAATGAATTATAATTTTCAAAACACAAATACATGAGTAAATAGCTGTATAAATTTGGATTTGGAATTCCTAACCAAAGAGAAGATATTTGAGATCAAATTTGCCAGTACGGCAAAACGTGAATTTCATATGTAAGGACCTAATATTAATGACAGTGACATTTTCTTAGTACGCAAGTAAAATTTAATTAAAATAATCAATGTTTTAATGGTTTTTTGGATGCTGCAATATAGAAGACGGAACGTGAATTTTTATCTTTTTGTAAACATTGTATTTAACATCCTACCCAAAAATAATAAACTTTTTTCCCCCAAACTTTCTGTTTGAACTTTTTTTTTCAATTTATTAAAAAAATATATGGTCTTTACGTGGAAATATTTCGAGAAAAAGTGTACCAAAGATAACTCTATTGCTAGAAAGATTAAATAGGGCTTCGGGATTATATTTTTATTATGATAATAACAAAGTATTTTTTTGACTTTTTTTAAACAAATGCTTTAAGAGTAAATGGACCTTTCATAATAAAATTGATTGAATGCATGGTTAGCTGTAATTTTGGCAATAAGATTCAAAAACTTTATACTAAATTGACTCTCCAGACAGCAAAAACGTGAATCATTTATTATGGCGCCTTAAGCTGATAGGCCCATATCACTGTCTCTCATTTGAATATCCAGCCTATTCTTAAATTGGTTGACACTTGCTGCAGACACAACGCCCTCAGGCAAACTGTTCCACATATTGACCACTCTATTGCTTAATGCATGCTTTCTTGGGTTACACGAGAACCGAGACTTGTTCAAGTGATGACCTCGAAGGCCCACATTAGTGTTTAATGCAAATATATCTGTGATATTAGGAAAATTGTAGTAGCCCGATAGAATCCTGAATGTCTCGATGAGGTCACCTCTTGCTTGTCGCTCCTGAAGAGTGGGCAGTTTCAATACTCTCAGCCTTTCCGCGTATTCCAGGTTATTAAGACCTAAGGGCAATTTGGCAATTACGATTTTATTTATTTTAATAAAATGAAAACAGTTTCGTTTAGGTGAATTTATTTTGTGCCGACGTTGATTGATTTTGAAAAAATTATCGTAAATAATCGCCGGATAAATTTATTTATTAAATATTATTTTATTAGCCTATTCAAATACTACAGGGTTTTTTCAGCGGCTAGAACTTTTGTGACGCCGCCAAACCCATTAGATTTTTATTGCGCCCATTTTTAATTTTTAGGAATGTTGAACAAAATTTCGTTTTCCGAAAAACGTATTATGAAGATTTATTTGTATGAATAAATTGAGTTCGGCTATAAATATTTTCACGACTTAGGCGAGAAACGAACATAAGCCCGAAACATATTAAGCCTAAAAAAAATATGGGATTTGTATGGGACTTTTTCGGGACCGCAGAATTTAAACTTATTTAGCGGAAAAACTTATTAAAAGTGAATTTATTAAGCGAATTTCACTGTATACGGAAACGCCCAATGATAGCCGATCGACTGAAAATTTCAATCAAATTCTAATTATTTTCTGTCTAGAATTTAAAAAACATTACTATTTCTGAAATTCTTTTTAAATCATTTTATTTATTTATTTTTTCCATATAATATATGCTGATCAAATACACTGATATAAGAATGAAATATTATATAAAGAAAGAAACGAAGCGCATGTAAGGATGGAAACAAATTCATATAAAACCAGTCGAACTCAGTTGTAACGAACGCGACGGGACTGACTAAATTTGCTCCTTATAGTCGAGATCCTTGTATCCGGAATATGTAATTTTTAGTTTTTTAAACTAATAATCCGAATACTATATAATTGGACTATGATAGAATATCATAGATTTATTTACTCGTGTAGTATACAATCATTGTCAGACGTATTTTCGATTTTTTCCACCAATGCACTTTTCAATTTTAAATTTAAATGTGGTGTCAGCTGTCATATTATAAGAGTCCTGTCTCGTCAGCGTTATAGACGTCTTTATTCCTTTCATAAGGAATGCCAACAAACTATCGTTTGCCTGCGCACGTGGCATTTTCGGACACAAAAGTTTATGTACATCATAAAATGAACCCTAATTAAGTGCGAGCCGCTTTAAAAGCAAAGTGAACACGTACGTATTTGTATTTTTTTCTGTAACCCAAGCAAATATGTATGCAGAGTTTCTGAAATTTGCTCGGTATATCCGGGAATTGCACTCCTTATAACCGAGAAGGATTGTATGGGAATATGCGCAAATCAAAATGAATTCACAGTTTTGCTCATTATAGCCGAGATCTCCTTATATCCAAGCTCCTTATAATCGAGTTTGACTGTAGTTAGAAACCTAAAGTTTCTCGGGGGAACCCTACCCCTATAGAACGCGTCCCTGGGTGGCGGATGGGGGAATGCTTTCCAGATATGGATGGTAGGAGTGAAATAAAATAGCTCCCGCGGACCAACAACGTCGGAGAAGGTCACTCCATTAAGAAACCCCCTTTGGAAGCTTTTCTGAAATGATCAGAAGCGAGGTTCCAACTGTGCTATATATTCAGGTCGGAATATATAGAAGAGACGGCGGCGGATGAAATCTGAAAGAGTGAACAGTGGCGCTCCTACTTTCCAAGAAAGTAACGGCCTAAGGGTAGGTAATCCCGACAGAAAATTCCACCGAAGAAGGCAACGGGAAACCATTTCGGTTAACAATTCCAAGAAAATCATTATGGAGAGAAACCAAACAATGGACCCGAGTCCCGGGCAGTCCTTAAATGGACCAGGGGTACGAAGAATCTCCCGGCTCAACATAATGAATTAAACTGTTAGAATCGGAACTTGGAATGTTAGATATTTGTGTGCAGCAGGTAAACTTGATAACCTAATATGTACAAGAAATGGACCGAATTAAAATAAATATCCTTGGAATAAGCGAACTCAGATGGACTGGAACAGGTGTACATTACCATCATAAAGGTAACCTGTATTATTCTGGAAGTGATATATCTGACAAAAACCACCGTATTGGAGTCGGCATATTTGTATCACTTGACTTTTGTAAATTCGTCAAAAATTTTATACCAATATCTATAAAATTTTATATATATAATTCTGTCAATATCTGACAGAATTACGATCCTACAGTTAGAAGCACGACCTTTCAATGTAAATATTATACAAATATATGCACCAACAGCCGACCCTAAATATGATGATGAAGTTGAAAGACTGTATGAAAGAATTACAGATACTCTGAAATCGACAAAAAGTAATGACATAAATACCATTATTGGGGACTTCAATGCCAAGATTGGGCAAGGTCACCACCGTTCACGCTTAGTTGGAGATTATGGTCTTGGACAATCCAACAACAGAGGTGACAGAATGTTTGAATTCTGCGAGGAACACGATATGGTAGTTGTGAATATGTGGTATTAACTACCAAAACTCAGGTAATATACATGGATATCTCCATAAGACAACCCAACAAGTCTCAACCCAATCAGTAATCAAATAGACTATGCTCTGATAGGAGAAAGATTCAGAAATAGTATAAAACGTGCTAAAACATATCCCGGAACTGATATAGGATCAGATCATAATCCACTTGTTTTAGATATTAAACTCAAATTGAAAGTAATTACAAAAAGTACTACAAACAAGAAAATAAACACTGAAAAACTGAAAGACATATCCATCAAAAACACAGTTACCATTAAATTAAATGAAAAATTACAACACAATAATAATGTCAACTCTTGAACAACAGTGTTGAACAAGTTGAACAACAGTGGAATGATCTTAAAAATATTATAAATGTCACCTGCAATGAAAACCTGAAACCTAAAAAACAAATTCGTAAAAAGCAATGGATGACAGATCACATATTAAATTTGATGGAACAACGCAGAATAGCTTATAACAGGAATCATAATAGCAGCGAATACAAAAACTCCCAAAGGATTATTAGACGCGAGATCAAAAGAGCTAAGGAAGAATGGATAAAGAGACAATGTGAAGAGTTAGAACGATATGATCAGATCCACGATGCATTTAATATGCATAAGAAACTGAAAGAATTGACTGGTTTTAATAAGAAATCTAAACCAACATGTCTCACAGATGAATCTAATAATTTAATATTGGATGATTCTGTAATTTTAAAAACATGGGAGGATTATATTACAACTCTCTTCCAAGACTCTAGCATTGATATTGAAGTACCAGAAACTAATCGAGGTCCTGTAATATTAAAATCAGAATTGTTGCATGTTACCGCAAATTCTATGACTAGAAAAGCATGCGGACCTGACGAAATTCCTATAGAAGTTATCAAATTAATAAATGAAAACAATATTGAATGCCTACTTAGATTATTTAATAAAATATACGACACAGGGATTATCCCTCAAGATTGGTTGAAATCACTGTTTATCACTCTACCCAAAAAGCAACACCCGAAGAAGAATGACTATCGCCTTATAAGTCTTATGTGCCATGTCCTAAAAATATTTTTGAAAATAATACATGCCAGAATAAGACATAAGTGCGAATGTGACTTAGATGATACTCAATTTGGGTTTAGGCATGGATTTGGTACCCGTGAAGCGCTGACAACAATAAATATGTATTTTTAGGTAAATGCAAGAATCGCATTTTGTGACAATTGATTCATTGTCGACTCTCTTAATTGATTTCCACAACCCAGGTAAGTCATAGAAATGTTAAATAAATTTTTATGATTTCTCCAATGAATGAACAACTCTGAAAAAAAGGGCTTGAGTGCACCATTTAATATAAAAAATATGACTCGTTGTGGGTGCCTGTTCCAAGACTTATTCACAGCAGTGAATATAAATAATATAAATGAATAATAAAAACCCACATTTTCAAAAAAAAAAACATGCTGAAATATTCATCTGCAGTGAATGTCCAGCCTTAAGTAATCTGTGATAAACTAGATAGAAAAAAACACCATACAAGTTATGCAAGTTGACACTTCTTTGGCTTTAGGATTTTGGTGTGAAAATTCTGCCAAGTTTCTTTACTGAAATTTCTTACCTTAGTATCTGGTAACGGTACTTCGAGGTCCTGCTTTGTACTACTAGGTTGTGAATCTTCTTCCTCATCATCTTGCGAGGCATCTTCATTTTCAGGGTTAGATTCTTCCTCTTCTCCTTCTGGTTCTACTGGTGGTTGATCCTCCGTTACTTCATCAGTCTTTTTTTTCTCAGCTTCTTTCTCTAAATCCTCCTTTTCCTAAATCATACCAAACACACATTTTGAAATCATTTGTTGACTACCATATACACTCGAAGCCTAGTGGGTATGACACTGGCTTCTCACAACGAGGATTCCGGGTTCGATTCCCGGTGAGGTCACAATTAATCTATGTGATTTACTCAAGCTTTGTGATGTATCTCGCTTCTGTAATTGGGCCTCTTGACCCGTTGAAGCGTAAAAAAAAAAAAAAAAAATATAGTCAATATCTTCATTAAAAATATGTCTTCTAATAATCCGTCACACATATAACAGTAAGCCCACAGGGCCCTTTCTACCATTAGGCAAGACTAGGCAGCCGCATAGGGTGGCAATTTTTAATTTTAAATCAAACAATGAAAAAATTGAGCAAATTAGGAGAAAAAAATGAAATAAGCATCTTATAATATGAATGCGCCACAAATGGTGTAAGTATTGAACATGGTTCCATTGCCAGCTTAAAAAAAAAAAGCAAAATTGTATAAAGTGGCGAGAAGTATAGATTGTTTTAAAATACATGCAGATAATATGTCGTAGTATTTTTAATATCATGACGTTTTTTAATAAGAAGTGCCTACCCATACAGAAAATAAACATTGACAGGCAACATTATTCTCGCATTGTTAGTTGGCACGAAATCTGACAAGAAATTGTCAAACATACTGTGCCCTTAATTCTCACAGAATCCTGTGTCGAATACACAATACTGTCCCAGGATACATTAATACGATTTAATCATTTTTGTAAACATTGACAATCAAAAATAATATAAAAATAGATGTGTTCAGCGCCAACCCCTGTACAATTTACTAGTGAAATATCTTTATAGTGTATCTATGGTCACCTGTTTGAGTCTGACCTATGATTTTTACTTCAGACAACTGACATTCTTTTCTTCATTCAATACTTGTATGGACTTTACCCTTTTTAACACTAGGTTTACGGGCATTTTTGATATACCTATCTCTACGGCACCTGTCAAATTGACGGATGCACATAAGTATTTCGTTTTTTTTTGTATTAAATGTTTTATTTAACTGTTTTCTTTAACTGAACTCAATGGTTCAATTGAAATGGTTTAATTCTTTTTTAGAATACGACGCGCCTCTATTTCTGTGCAGTCTTTGATATGTTCTAACATGCGCGTATCAATTATTATTTCGAAGGCAGTTCGCACATGACCCGAAATCACATTTCTTTTGGCATATCCAATAGGTCCTGCGACACCTTTGAATATTGGGGGAATGGGCAGTCTACCGCTGGACCCACTTGCTTCAAAGCCCATCCATTGTGTTCCATCAAGTAGTTCTATTGCATTGCTTTTGGAGGTAGTTGACTCTTTCCCGGAGACTTGAGGAAATGCGCATTCTTTTTCTACCATGACCTGGAATGTTTTCTTCTTCTGATGACTCTTCTGCCATTTTGCTGTAGAAGGATTCGGAAGTCTCGGATTCATGTTCACTTTCACTTTCAAATGCTCTTTCTTCAGAACTAGTACTGGAATTATCTTCATTGATGTTAGAAATTTCTTTCAATAATTCCAAATACTTTCTTGATTCACTCATAGTTGCTAAAAATGGGTGAAGATAAAATAAATATTATTGCAAAAGTAATAAGTAAATATTAGAAAATAATATTATCGAAAAAAATTCTAACAATAATAGATTTTTTCTTTCCAAATATTTATATGTATTGCTAAAATTTTAAAACTTGATACATGTCTTCACACACAGGCTAAAATTCTAAAACTGAAGATTTTCATATGGTCAACATTGCCAGAAATCAACCCTTTTTTTATTGATCCCATAAATCATAATGCTCCAAATGCGTTACGCAGCGCATAGGTACTTGTAATTTGTGTTTGAAACAAAATTTTATAAACATCGATGACATTCTTTCTTCATTGCTTCACACAAATTGTAGAAATATGATTATGTTGTTTCAAAAGTAATAATTTCACAAATGGGACGAATTCAAAAGGGATATTCTTTAAACTACCAAATCCGTCAATTTGACGGGTGTCCGTAGAGATAGGTATAAAGCAAAAAGATTTTCAAAAGTAACAGGTTTCCGAATAAAAAAAAACAGTAAATATATTTGCACTGATCCATTATAAAGTCATTAAAAAAAACAGAAAAAATTTCTGCCTGTTTAGTAAAATTTACAAAGCAAATCGGAAATCCGTCAATTTGATGGGTGCCGTAGCCTAGTGTTAATACTTAATGTACTCGGAGAAGTCTTGGGTTGTCCAGTGCAGATTGTTATCAACCCTAATATTGCTAAATTGACTTTCCATCATCCTAATTTTTTGTCATCCAATTGTCATATGCAAAATTTGTTTATTGTAAACTCTAATGTTCATATTTTAATACCCTAATTTATAATTTGTTTAACCCCATAACTATCTTGTTTTCCCTGTCTACCATATTACTCTTTTAAATATAATTGTCATTTAATATAAAAAACAATGTGTTATTTATTTAACCCCTGAATTGTCAAACACATCTGAAAACCCATCGACCCTGGGACAAGAGCATCGTTTTACCGCCGAGTTAGGCAAATGTTAAAAGGTAAATAAAAAGATCACTACAAATAATTAATGTGTAGAAATATTATACACGTAAAATATTAATATTATATTATCTACTGGTCACTTATAAAAATAATTTATTCAATATTTATACACCTTTACTAATTTCTAATAAACATATCTTCGGTGTAAGTGCAATAAATACCGCGTATGAGCCAATCGTGTCAAAATTGTTTTTTGGCGCTTTCAGTTGAACGGCACATGCCGCATTGTTTGGCGCATTCAAATATTGAAATTAATCAAACGTGTGTAATAGGTTAAAATGAATACCGCGAATAGAGCATCTCCACTAAAGAAGCAAGCAAGACCGCATACATACTGAATTTGCGGGAAAGTATTAGTGAATCAAATAGGGAAAAAATTTGCCACTAAAACACTCTCATGGAAATGCTGCCTAATCCGTTAGAGATACAAAAAAATATTTAGAAAAGAATTGTGTAAAATTAAAATATCTAGAAAAAATGTCAATGGTAGCATATACCTATGTTTTAAGGATAACTTACACCAACCTTTTTGTCTATAAGATTTCATCAAATGTATAACTAATATATTATATAATGGTTAACTGTCCATCAATTTTGACCAATTCAGTATTAACTAACTAACTAACTAACTAACCATCACGCCGTTTCCCTGCAGGGGTAGGCAGAGAGGATTGAACGCCACACTCTTCTATCCTGGCACACCACTTTTGCTTCGGCCACATTCATACATCTTCTCATACACGTTCTACGATTGTTGCGGCTTTTAACAGGGCCATCCTCAAATACTTGTAGTACCTGATCGTGCCAGGTCTTTCGCGGACGCCCTCTATTCCTGTTGCCTTCAACATTCGCCTCATATATTTTCTTAACATCCTTTCCTCGTTCATACGTTCCACATGAACCAAACCATCTAGCACTCCTTTCTTTATTTATCTACCACACCAAAAACTACGCAAGAAGTGCATTCGCTTCTAATTTTCATTCCTCACTCTATCGACCAAAGCTTTCACAAAAGCGTCTTAGTGACCGCATTTCAACCGCATTCAGTCTACTTTCATTCTCTTTTGCCAATTCCAGGATCCACTTCCATCCATAAGGGTTGGCACCTCGAACGACATTATGTACAGCTAGTATTGCTTCTTTGACAGATTCTTTGGGCCATAATTGCATTTAGTGCACCATGAACTTGTTTCCGCAGGTACTCTCCTTTCGATATCATTCTCAGCCTCTTGCCGGCTCTACTAAAACATTACTGCCAAATACACAAACTCGTTCACTTGTTCTAAGCATTCGTTGTTTATAATTACATCACACTTAGTCACTCTTTCGTCTCTCTCGAATACCATCACTTTCGATTTGCTGACATTCATCAGAAGTTCACTCTGCATGCATACATCGGACATCCTGGATACCAAGCACTGCAGATCAGCTTCACTGTTAGCCACTAATACTGCATCGTCTGCGTATAGCAGACAGGATATGGTGAGTCCGTCCATTTTCGCTCCAACTTCTAGATCATTCAGTTCTTTCATACAATTATCCATATACAGGTTGAACAGCCATGGTGACATTACGCATCCCTGTTTGACACCTTTTGTAATATCAAACCATGATGTGAATGTCCCATTAATTCTCACGCAAGCACTACTTCCTTCGTACAGGGATGCAATTGCCTGTATGAGTTTACTCTTCACCCCATATTCAGACAAAACCTTCCATAACTTTCGTCTTATCACTCTGTCATACGCTTTTTGGAGATCCACAAAGGCACAAAAAAGTTTTTGGTTCTTTGCCAAAAACTTTTCGGTCATCTGGCGCAGTGAGAAAATCTGGTCCATGCATCCTCTTCCACTCATGAAGGCTCCTTGTACATCCCACACTTTTTCTTTCGTTGTCAACCTCACTCTTTCTATCAAAATTCTCGCATACAGTTTGCCAACAGAGCTCAATAGGCTAATGGCCCGATAGTTCGCGCAGTCCATTCGCGACCCTTTTCCTTTGTATAGAGGCATGATAACAGCTCTTCTCCAATCCTTAGGAGTGTAGCTGCCCTCTAAACATTGGTTGAAGAGTCTATGAAGCCACGTGAGTATTACTGGACCACCACCCTTAATGTACTCGGCAGCAACATTGTCATAACCCACAGCCTTGCCATTCTTCATGTGCTTCAATGCTCTTTTAATTTCTTCCACAGTTATTTCATTCACACTGTCGTCACTATTCATAAATCCGTTGGACGCCTCAAAGGAGTCCTCACTCACATTCCCATTACTCTCATACATTTCTTCAAAAAATTCCTTCCATCTATCTTTTATTTCATTCTCGTTTCTAAGCATCTTTCCATTCTTTGACATAATAGCATTCACACAACCTCTTTTCGTACCACTTCGAGACTTTTTAACTTCCTTCCAAAAGATCTTGATATTCTCTTGGAAGTTCTGAGTCAATTTAAGACCCTCGTCCTTCCTCAAACGCTCCTTTCTTTCTTTCACTCCGTGCTTAACCTTTTTCTTACATACAATATATACATCCTTTGCTAGCGTATATCCATTCACATCTCCATTCTTTGATGCCAAGAGGTTACACCACGCTTTTTTTTTCTCATTTATAAGATCTCTAATCTCGTCATCCCACCATGCATCTCCTTTCTTCCTTCCTTGGACGGTCACACCGCACACTTCCTTGGCTGACTCATACAGGCTCTTTTTGATGTGTTCCCATGCACTATCAATATTGAGCTCTTCCATACATTTCTCATTTAACCTTTCAGCGGTTTTCCTTTCAAACTTTTCCCTGGTATCCTTCTCTTGCAATCTTTCGATTTTGACCCTAGTCGGGGCTACCACTGTTTTCTTCTTAGATCGCCACCCATGAAACAGATTCACTCTTGATACTACAAGAAAGTGATCCGTTTCAATTTCAGCGCCTCGAAATACTCTGGTGTCAACAGTGGCGGACCTCAATCTAGAGTCAATTACAACGAAATCAATCATTGACCTTTCATTTCCTCTTTCCCACGTATATTGGTGGATTCCTTTGTGTTCAAAAAAGGTATTGGATACAAAAAGGTTCCACTCCAAACATACTTCAAGCAAACTATCGCCATTTCCATTCGTCCTTCCATCCCCAAATATACCAAGCGCAGACTCGAAGCCATCTCTTCGAGTTTATTTATATATGCTTAAAATGAAACGCGAATTCCCGAACGATAGCATTTTATATAACTAAATGTAACGAAATCTTATATAGTTTATAAATAAGAAGACCCGGCCCCAGGCGGTTTTATATATATTTTCAATATAACGAGGCCCTATAACATCTTTATAAGTATAATACAACCCCGGTCTAACGAAACAATGTACTAGAAGTTTTATATGTTTGAATACATGATATACGTTTTTTTTTATACACGTTTTTATACGCGAGATTTACGTTTTCGTACAATACGAAGTACCCCAAATTATACAATCGCGAAGTTTACATCACTCCTAAAGTATAACCAGAACTAATTGAAACATTTTTTCATAGTTTAAGTCCGCGAGGCAAATATCTTTCATAAAATATAAAATAACCAGAATCAAATTAAACATATTTTTACCTTATAGACTTTCCCCAACGCGCGTAATAATCCCGGCCACATGAAACGTTTTTATATGTTTTAATAGCGCGGGACCTATGTTTTCCTATATAATATAAGATAACCCGGGCCGAACGGAAGCAATTTTATATACTTTATAAAATAGTGAAACTTGTACTTCTGTAACCGTAAATAAACCCCGGCCCCCACGAGACTATTTTATATAATTTTTTAGAATAATGAAATTTCATACATCTGTAAAATTGTAAATAAACCCCGATTCTCACGGAATTACTCTATATAATTTTAAACGAAATGAAAATCTAGATTATTATGGGCTGAACCTGATACCCCGCGAGATCAGCTATATATTTTTCACTAGACGTATTTTTAATCCCAGAATTTATTCGCTATAATTTTAACGGACTCTTACTATTAACCATAAACAAAAAAAAAATTATTAAAATAAACTAAATATTCTTTCGATAACTAAAATAAACCCGGTCTAATCGAAACATTTCATATAACGAAATATTATATGCCTTACAAATGTAAAAATTAAAAAGAGACCTCGCGTATTTAGCAAAGATAGGTATTTTATAAGACTTATTTAAAATCGAATCTGTTAGTAACAACCCCTTTATCTTTTAACAGCTTCCCGCGTGATTAGCATAAAATAGGTATCTTTATAACGCACAGCTAGTTTCCAGAGATCCGCCAATACTATACTTAGTAAAACGAAAATTTAACTAAATTTGAACTCTACCGTTTCCTGAAATTCTGCGAATATTATTCTGTGAACCTAGTAAGACGACAAAAATAATTAACTTTATAGAACATAGTGATTTCCGAAGTTCCGATATGCCAGATTAATTACCTTTATAAAATAAAATCAAACCCGTACTCTGAGTTAAAACTCTTTTAACAGGACCTCGCGTATTTAGCATAAGATAGGTATTTTTACAAGATTTATTAACAATTTCCCGCGTGTTTAGCATAAAATAGGTATCTTTATAACGCACAGCTAGTTTCCGGAGATCTGCAAATATCAGTTCTATATATGCCGGACTAATCAACTTAATAAAGCGCAGTAATTTCCGAAGTTCTAATATGCCAAATTAATTACCCTTTATAAAATAAAATCAAACCCGTACCCCCCTTTTCTTTTAACGTGAGCAATGTCGAAGAGTATATTTACCCGCACACCACTTTCACTATAATTTTCACTATAACCACTGGGACACTAAGTCGACGGTAACTTTCACTCAAAAAAACAACCGACGCGGATTTTGCGCTCTCGTAGACGTTCACCAACTCCCCGATTTCTGCTGTGTCTTGACATTTTAAAACCCCCCTAGCGGGAAAAGGTCCTAAGTCGTGTGTTTCCAGGATTTTCAATATTCTACTTCTCTTGAAACCAAATTCTTTGTTCCTAAGATTCAATTTGGCAAAAAAAAACCATATCTCCACTCGGATATGTCAGTTGATCCCACCTCCTGTTGCCGTCTCTATCTCCATCCCTGTGCCCGTTTGGGACGGACTTGGTGGCTTCAGACGGTTTGAACTCGCTTCACAAGCGCGATAATTAATTTTTAATATTTAATTTCTAAGTTCAGTCCATATTGTCGTTTGATCAACCGTAACCACAATCTATCGGGTACTCCCCTAATCATAGTTGATGTTTCTTCATTATCTACCATTATCATGTCCCGTTCTCCCGTATTTTCACTCGTTTTTATCGGAAATTTAACGTTTCTTGGCCGCTATATCATGGGATCAATTCCCATATATTCACCACGTGCACACTGCATACCTAGATATAACAATCATCCAAAGGTACTATACCTAATTTTAAATTAATTTTGGGCGATCTTTTCTCGTGGGTCACCCAATGAATCCTGTCTTTTTGCCCGCGACTCTCCGCGCACAGGGACGTATTAGTTCCCTCCGTTGCGGAATCTAAACATAATTTGTAACCATTTATTATTATTTTTATTGGCAGTAAGATTGATCCACAAAATAACTATGTTACATAGGCAGTGAATATTCTCGAACAATATAATACTGGAAGAGTACTATTCGCTATAACACAATAAACTATTAATGTAAGTTAAATTAAATTTTTAAATTCAGTGGAAGATTTTTAAGATCGTTTTGCTTTTAATTTTTTTCCCAAAACAAAATAAATAAACAAATAAATAAACACACAGATACACACTCACACAACCCACTATTGGACATGTTTTTATTATTCTTTTATCGATTGTATGTATGTGTTTTCGCGTAATTGGCCCAAAACTCTGTGCATCAATTATTGTCTTTTCTTCAAAGATTGATTAATTATATGGCTGTAAGAAACCCAATAAATGAAAACAAATAAAACAAATAAGTAAATAAACCTCCAGTGCCGCAGGCAAGGCGTCGGATTAATTCAGTGCTCATTCATTGCCAAGGCACTGGACGCCTCCGCTGATAACTATATACCGCTCACCATGTTCTTAGAGGTGTGTTGAAAGATTGCTAGTATCTGTCGAATCGGTCTCAAGTAGTTGTCTGTATTTGTACGTTTATCATTGTTACATGCTCTTGCTATATCCGTTCCACTTCACATTATTGTTCCTCCCGTCTTCGAATTTCTATCACACTATGTTCTCCTATGTTTTTGGTACTTATATGCTTGCTTTTTACTTGCATTTACTCCTATATATATTTGTTTCATTTATCCATCCATCTATAAGATCCCCATACGCTTTATCCTTTTATTTCATGTGTATATGGGCCGCAAATTCATATTATTTTATTTACAATATTCTTATCTAGATACACTTGTTCCAATTATGTTTTGTGGTTATTACTACCAAACCCGGCGAAATCTGAGCTAGAATAGCCAATCGTATACACGTTACCCGTCCTGTTGAAACTACGCTAACGTCGGACAGGTTTGTAGTGATTACATAGTTAATATATTGTATCTATATTCGAGTATATTATTTTCTTGTCGTGCCATTAATATGCTTACACGTTATCGTTATCTCTTTCCTAACCGTATATACCGTCATTGCACAATTACCTATCTGTTGTAAAAGCCTGAAGAGCGTTAGTCTACAGATAAATATAATAGAATTATAGTTAACTTCTCTACCCGCCTACGTTATTCGACTCCCGCGAAACGAAAATGAATCATTATTCGCTCCTCGATAGAGCGTCAGTCTACAGATAAATATAATGGAATTATAGTTAAATTTCCTATCTGCCTACGTTATCCGACTCCCGCGAAACGAAAATGAATCACTATTCGCTTCTCGACAGAGCGTTAGTCTACAGATAAATATAATGGAATTATAGTTAACTTTCCTATCTGCCTACGTTATCCGATTCCCGCGAAACGAAAATAAATCATTATCCGCTCAGTTAAGGTCACCCCTCTGGTACATAGTGTACGTTTTATCCGTGCTTCACGGCCAATTCTTATAAATTATTTATGGGCGTTTTCCTCTCGCGATCCCCCGATTAGACCTGCCTTCCTTAGTTTTGCTCAATATTCTGCCTCTCTGTTGCACGGGGATCCACTCGAGATGAAGATATACGGCTCTTAAACGGTTTCAAAACCCGAGCAAAAAAGTCAATAATTCAGAAACCTCGTGGAACTGTCAATATCATCGTCACCTTAGAGTAGACGTTAATCGGTTTTTTAACGGCTTAAACTGCAATAAACGCGACCTAAATCTACGAAAGCCGTGTTCAGTATTTTTTTTTGGGAAGCACATGTGGACCGCTCGGACCGCGCCGATCGTCAACCATTTGTACCAAACGCGGCTTTACCACAAGATTAATATGTTTTATAAGAATTGAATATTAACTGCTCGTAACCTATATCCGATCAATCGCTACTAACTCCGTCCCAATACTAGCGTTTCATCATCCCCAAATTTTTGTAGCGCCAATACTCCGCCAGGTGAGTTTAGCTCAATTTTTTCCCGCGTAGCATTTAAATCATCTTAGAGTTCAAAATAAAATAATAAAAAAAAAAAAAAAATCTATAGAAACAGGTGATTCATCACAATGTTCAAAGCGATATTTTTCTGCATAGCTGTAGATCTTCCAACAGATATAACCATAGGCAGGTTGGTCCTGTATATTGGAATGTGAAACAATCTATGCTGACGCTGTCTAAGTTAATTATCAGGAACTTACAAACCAATGCTCTGCATAATTTCAGTATTATCGATCATACCGCGCAAAAATCGATAAAAATCTGTAATCAAACACACATTCCTTCTAGTCTCTAGACTATTGTAGCCAAGCATACCCTGGAGAAACTCGGTTGGGTAAAGCCAAGGATAATGCCCGTACTCTCTCATGTAGAAATATCTCAGAAACATCTTTTGTACTTTTTCCACCATTGGAGAGTACTTGCTCTCATGTGGCCCCCAGATCATCGAGCCACTCTCGAGTCTACTTCGCACCAAGGAGTTGTAAAGAGTTCTCATTACGCGGGTATTCTCGAAAACCCTGGCAGTACGCAGAACAAATCCTTAAATTCTCGAAGCATTATCACTGATCGTCTCTATGTGATCGTGAAATGTTAGGTTGTTTACAAATCTAACACCTAGATCTTTAACATTCGATGTTCTTGTCAGATTTTGGTCGTTCATTTTGTGTAATATCTAGGTAATATTTGTGCTCAGGTCTCGCTTTCTCTTAATCTTAAGTGGTGATGTCTGAGATTTTCTCTGGATGAAGAGATGTATACACAGCAATAACATCAATCTAGCTTAAATCTTGAAGATGTATATTATTTCGTGTTTCATTTTATGGACACGGGTCGTAACAGTTTCAGTATATGTACCGATTAAATTATGTATATCTGAAATTTTAATTAGTATTAACTAAGAAATTCAGAACATTACTCTAACACCTATATTGAAATTTATTCATGGGGGATCTACCCTCATATTTGAGGGCTCGAGGCTACTAACCATTACACCACGTCTTGTTCGGCTAGTCGCACCTTTTATTTGAATAATGTTCAATATTCATGAATAGTCGAAGGCTGGCTCTCATCAATTATTATTTCCCCATACTCTCCACCATGAGTAAGACTTGCGACTAGACCTTCTTGATCGAGTAGTTTTTGCTATGACAGCAAAATGTATTTTAAAATAAGAATACTTATACAGTTGAATTTTCATATGTTTACTAATACAAAAATAGATGTAGTTAAAGTACTTATTAGCAATAATTATCGTTAAGGCGATCGTCTAGCAGAATGAGCAAATTTCACAATTTTTTCTCATATCTTCTCTTTCGTTTTTTATCACACTTTTGTAGGAACATATCTAATTTAAAAAATTTATTCATCAGGTTACGTATATTTTAAATACGAATATTTTATTAAAATGTCATAAACTAAATTAAATAATTGATTAATAAATTATCAAACCTTCGATGTTTTAAAAATGAAGAAAATTGCTCCAATCTGTGGGCCTTTTATGACTGAACGGCGTGTGAGATGTCTTTTTTATTCAATTATATTACAAAGTTAACGATTATCTTAAGTTTGTTACAGTTATAGAAAAATCTGTTAATACGTTTACATGCAATTTATGTTTTAAAAAATACTGTTTTTTAAATTATTTTATTTTTTGTGTGTTTTTTTCGATCCTTTTAAAATAGTTTATAACTTTTTTCTTTAATAAATTAAAGAAATAGACATTATTATTTTAAAATTAATACAAAAAAATATGTTCCTACAAAAATGTGATAAAAAACGAAAGAGAAGATATGAGAAAAAATTGTGAAATTTGCTCATTCTGCTAGTCGATCGCCTTAACGTCGGTCAAATTTCACAAAGTTTCATTAATTAAACCTATTAATAATACTGAGAGTATTCGCAGCATATAATGATTAAACAATAATTGTCATTTTCTCTTTCTATTGTCGTTGTATAATAATGCGAAAAGCAATAATCATAACTATTCCTATACATTGCTTTTGTAACTTAACCATCTATGTATTTAATTTGACAGTTATCTAGAATGCTCAAACGAAAATAAGAGAACGCTATTTTACCGACAGGAGTTAAACGTATTATATTATACCCCAATACACATTCCAGTTTTATGATATAAATAAACAGAATTATACATAGATTTTTATGTGGGTGATTATGTTGATGGCATTCCGAATAATCTGATAATGGTGGAATTTCTACATGCAGAATCTATATCCATGTAACACTTTATACATGCTACATCTTTACATAAATCTTTCATTACGTATCCGGGATACATAAGTTAAAGGGTAGTTTTCAAATTTCCGGGATAGAATTATTTCTGGGAATCTCTTTTTTGTGGGGGCTGTAAAAAAAGAAAGAGTTGAAAAAGGACGTTTGTTAGTAAGGCCATACAAGCATGTGGGTACTTTATAGAAATCTCTTAATGTTTTATATAAACTGAGGAAATAAAGTTTGTTTTTTCTATGAAATTGGTACAAATAAATTAGTAAAAGAATTTTAAAATTGTTCAAAAGGTATTTATCAACAAAGCTCATCTAGTTATCATTTATTTATTTGGCAGTTACTTCGTGGTGTGACGTTTTAATTATAATATATTCTTTAGTTGAACTTATATAACACAAAAATAAATAAAAAGAGTTATTATTACTTCACTGCTAGTTTTAGGAATTGCGAAACTATGCCACTGTTTTAAAAATAACATTTATTAGAATTCTCTAATCATATTATTGAAACAAACCGTTCTTTCAGCAGCAAGGTCAGTAGGAAATATTGTCAAATATCCTCCCTGCATAGCCCTACGTAAAATAGTGTACAATTGAATTAATAAGCACCTCTTAAAACCAACGTTAGTATCATAATCAAAAATATATTTTTAATAAATCTACCATTTAAAAAAAATACTTTTTTGTTCTTTATTTTCTACTAATTTACTCAAAATTACACTAGCGCGGGGTGTTCGATAGTTTGATAGACTTAGTTGTAAAAATACTAAATCTACTGTTTAGATACCACTGGATAAACAAAAAAATTCTACAAATTTTTCAACATTTTATAAAAGATTGGTTATAAATCTTGAAAAGAAATACAAACAAGTCGCTTGTAACCTAACTACTGATATAAGAATATCGTTGCTTAAACATTTTTGACTCATAATTAAGGCAGGAAAAAAGTATTGTGGATTAGCTCTGCTATAACATGGTTATTAAAAATATAACATTTTTAAAGGTTTATTTTGATTATTATTTTCGAAAAAATTTGGTTTTTGGTTATATGATTAAAATGTGAGGCGGTTTCTCTAGAACAGCCCTAGCCTAAGCGAGAAATCGTCAAGATTTCTTCCGGTAAATATTTTTTTGTAAACAATAAAAAAAAACACATTTTATTATTATTTTTATTATTACTAACAGAATAATGAGTACACCATGATATACAAAGAACAATACATTATTATTAAAGACTCTATCCATTACCCCATTTACAAGTGTCTTCGACCTGCACCTATATTTTAAAGTATTAATGTAATGTGAACATGTAAAAATATATTACTAAATAAATGGTAAGTGTGTTCTGTGGGTTTAGGTTATCGTCAAGAAAATGGATGTTGTGTAGGAGTGATATTTTGAATGATGATAGGGTGTCTGCAAGAATATAATCATCAACATTAAGGTCAGCACAATATGTATTGTATGTACAATTTTTGTGATGAGAGAAAAATAACTAACATTATTAGAAAGCTGGCTTATTCTAAAGAACTCAGAGTTTCTTATACGCAGGCTTAACAAGTCCTTAAAGACAAGTCAATCCTCGTAGCTGTGAAGGTTACTGTGTTGACTAGCTTTGTAGGACAAAATACGTAGAAACTTTTTCTGCACACATAAAAAGAAACATTTTTGAGTCCTTGTTCCAGATGTTAAACGTGTTTGTTTCAAGTTCTAAGTACTTTTGAGATGTGTGAATATCAAATTAAACTAAAAGTTTATTATCTTCGCTTCTTTACCTCTCCTTGTTAGCTCTTTCAGATCCTTCCAAACCCTACCGAGTCCTGAGCACGTCTCAAAAGCTTGGACCGCTTCACATAAAAATTCAATTTCCCCCCAAATAGATGTGATTTTGATGTAAGGAACGATTTGGGAAAATTTACATTTATAGCAACTTCCCGCGGCCCTAACCTATGGCCGCAGACCGTGTGAAAATTGAAAGATTTTTAGTTTTTCTCGATAATATTAAGTAAATAGTCGCTGAAACGCTGTCGTAAAAGATAAAGAGGTGCGCGTACATGCAAAACTTTTATCTTGAGACTCGAAAAGAGAAAAAATATTATTTTTAACACAATAGTTTGTAAACAACGTATTATTCCACTTATTTGAGTCATTAACTAAAAAATTAAAAACCTGGCTTAACCAAATCCATAGAACCTTGGAGGAAATTAATTTACAGAGGGAATATTTCAAATAAGCAATCTCACAAAAAACAATTTTAAAACTGCTTTTTATACAAATTCTAATTTAAATAAATTACTCTTCAATTGTAAAGATAAGCAGGACTAGGTGTATAAGAGTGGTATCTATAACATAACATGTAATGATCGGACAATGTGGTTGAGATATAGGCACAAGAATAAAAGAACATCTAAGAGCATTCAGAGGACTATCCGGGCATTCTGAGATGGCGGATCACTGTATTGAATATGATCACTTGCTTGACCAAAATAATGTTAGGGTCCTACATCTACAGGCGAAGGGTCGTAAACTGGATGCTCTAGAAATACTAGAAATTAATAAAGCAATCAAAAATAAAAATAACCTAATAAACATTCAAATACCTGCATCATACCATTATTAAAATAAGTATTATTGTATGTAAAAATTAATTACCGTTGTATATGGCAATAAATAACTACCCTTCCATCGTCACTTTATTTTCTATTTGTCGGCCATATTGATTTATAATTATCTCTGCCTTAGAGCTTCGAAACTGGAGAGAGCTGGCACTAGACCGAGATGAGTGGAGGAAAATTATTGAGGAGACCAAGACCCACCAAGGATTGTAGTGCCAAGAATAATGATGATGATGATTGGTTTACAATTACAAGTTCTGTCTCAATTGCCTCTGAAGATGATGGTTGTGCCTCAAATAAGTGGAATAAACGCGCGCGCGCTGTGCAAAGAAATATTTTCTCTCCATGAAGTCACATCTCACCAATCAAAAGCTAAGATTATGATAAATAAAGGAGTGGTTAGAAGAACATAAGAGAGCAATTAAAAACTTAGGCTTAAATTCAGAAATGGCGATGCCAAATGGAGGATCCATCGTTCGATAACAACAATTTAACACTGTTTTATAGCATACCGAGTAAAATGAATATTTTGGAGAGGGTAGAGATTCATCACAATATAGTAAATAATAAAAACATAATTAACTTACAAATACCACCCATAACCTTCCCACTCTCATCCATTCTAATTCTTATAGTTTTCACATCCTGCTGCACTCCATCCAGCCATTGGAATTTAGGTCTATCAACGCTATGTCTACCTTGGTGCTTTGTGTGGAGAATCTTTTTTGGCATTCTCTCTTCACTCATTCTTTCTACGCACACTGCCCATCGCAGCCTCCCTATTAATCAAGCATTATCAATTAAGCATCAAACTTATAGTCTACATAAAAGTCTCCAAATGGTCTCCAATCTTTCATTAAAAATAACCTTATTTACTGTAGTACCGATAAGCAAGTTTATATAGCGTGGATTAAGGTGAGTTAATATGGTAGTTTGTCTTATACAATAGTACATTGGCATCTTAGTACCATTTGCTGTCTATACAAATCATGAATACGTCCAATTATGGATATCGACAGTCACCTTTGGTCTGGAGGTCCCCGCGCTTGACAGATTGGGCTCTATTCAAAAGGGGGCAATTCGTCTTGTTGACAATGAATGACCTGCCGGCTTTTGTGATTCCTTTTAGCCCGGGTCTCCCAGGACACGGGTTAATTCCTTCCTTTCACAACCCTTTCACACGAATTCATTTTTTTGGGAGATGAATTAGGCTCGCCATATCAGTGTCGCCCTCGTGGAAGTCACACAAAGTAAACTAATTGTGGTAACTTATTACCAAAGTATCTGTCTTCTGACTGGAACAGAAGAAGCATAATATATAAGAAGAAGTGTGGTTAATCTGAATTACATACAGCATGATCTTCAAAATGGATTTAATATAACTGCTTGATGTTCTTTGTACTTCACTTAAATTATAAATTATGCTACTCGAACCACATCATATAAAAAAATCTTTTTTTTTTATTCATGCAATCTCCACAGCTTTCCGTGATCTCTTATCCCTCGCAGGCATAAATAACTGACTCGTTATCACTTGGGATCAAAAGTTCCAGAACGTATAAAAGGCGATGACTGAGAACAAAGGATAACCAGCGATGTCGCGGTGGTGTCAGTCTCGTCACCTTCATCAGATAGGGTGTTCTTTGTACTAGTCATTACATTCCTGTCAAAACAATGAGATCTATAACACAATTTCTAACCACTTTTTACATTACCAATCTAGGCTATTTCATTAATAATGTACCCTGACAATGTTCTTAAATATACGTTATGAAGTATGTTATTACCTGAAGTGTCATAAAAAAATTAAAATATATTTATAACTTCTTCTTCAAATGTAGCAAATTTATTTTATGGTAACATAATTAAAATTGATATAATTAACTTTGTTAAAACCACTTATTTATTGAAAAAATTCAACATGTTTCGAAGCCAATGGCTTCTTCGTCAGGATAACAAAAATAATATTTAAAAATCAAAGTAAAGATCAAAATATTAAAAAGTTATATATGGAAAATGATAATATAAAGTACCTAATTAACATGAAAATAAATTTAAAAGATAACTATTTGCAAAAAGATGACCTGATTATTTATAATATTCAATTTACTATTTACACTCTTTCTTATTTCCAAAATTTCTAATTTATCAAATTGTGATTCTGTATAATTTGTATGTAAAATTTTTAAACCCTTATTAATATCAAAAGAATGATCCAAAGCCAAAAGATGGTTAGAAAATTCAGAATAATTATTACTATTTAAACATCTTAAAAGTTCTTTAACTCTAATTTCAAAATTCCTACACGTTTTAATAAATAAGTGGTTTTAACAAAGTTAATTTATATCAATTAAAATATATTTATATTTCACACTAAGATCACTATGGTACTGTTCACAATCTGCTAACTAAAATAAAAAATATATATAACAGTTTTTCGTCTAAGCCTTCAAAAGAAGATTTAGTATTAAACCAGTTAATTAATCGACTTGGTCGGGTTGTTGATTTATAGCTGAAATTTTCGCTAACGTACGATACATACAAATTTCTCTTTTACAAGAGTGCCTTAAATCCATCACCATCGAGTACGATTCTTCTGAACGAATCAGATAATTAGATTCAGTTCGTAAAAACAAAGCTTCGTTTGAATTATCGGAAATGAATTTTAAAAAAAACATGTCCTGGACTGGTCAATCAGGAGGCCCTAGCGCGGAGAACGTTGCCCGACCCGTTTTCGTTTAATATTCATCGTATGAATTGATTACATTTCTGAATAAAGGGGACTTCTGAAAGATAAATAAATTCCCAAACGTACTGTGTACATATTTGCAGCAAAGTTATTACAGAAATTCACAATTAATTTGTGTAATGATCACTTGTTTGGCCTGGGGTTGGAAAAGGTCAATATTGTCTGGCCCAGATTTAAGGGCAGTTTACTATCTACGGTGGGGGGTAGTAAATCACTCCCCCGGTGGTGATGACTTTTACCACCCTTTCCATATTATCTTTTTCTCCTGTAGGATTTGTTAGGGGTGGGTTTTACGCCCGAACTAGCAACAGATTTACGATTACACTGTGAATTTGAGATTTATCAATATCTCGCAAGGAGATATCAGAAGTCAGAATACTCTTCACAAGCGCTTGATAAAGTTGGAGGATTTACAGAAAAAAATAATGTTTGAGCATAAAAATAAATTCCCATCAAATAATTGAAAAATATTGAAAAAAGAAAGTAAACTTTGGTTACTAAAATATATGGAAATAGAATATATAAAAGAATAAAACAGTACAATTAGTACATAGAAAAATACAATAAGTACACAAAAAGTTTTTGAAAATCATGTTTTTACTATAGGCATAATCAGGCAATGGATCACAATAATCTCTACATTGCAGAACATTGAGAAACTATATAAATGCAAGTAAAAAAATGTAAGCATAAAAAAGTCCTCTGATTAATTACAAATCAAGTTAAAAATGCAAATAAAATTGTAGTAAGTAAATTTTTAATCAATGAATATTTGTAATGGTATAAATCATCTGAAAATGTATCAAACAAACCATTATTCATTACCACGCTCGTGTAGTCTATTTATCCGTGAATTTAATACATAATTTGTATTTCAGTCTGGTAATGAAAAATTATGTTTGGCCTGCTAGACCTAGCAGGCATTTGTTTCGGGACAATCTTATAAGAATTTTATTTCTAAAAGATAAATAAGTTCAGAAAATATTATTCTTTCAGACAATTTAGCTAATATTAATTATATTTTTTTGTTTTTTTTCATACACGTGATTGTGAAGTTTAACAAACTTATCTCAAAAACAATGAAAAAATTATATGTTCATTTATTTAGCACCCTAATAAAATTTGTCACGAAAAGTTCGCGTAAGAAAATTTCGAGAAATTTTTATATGCTATCCCTTTTGCCTTGCTACGCTCTCGTCTCAGGAGGACCTGCGCGTGTATTGTCTTACGTTGTGCATCTTCACTTGCTACCTGGGCATATCTAAGACCTTTAATGCGTAAAATTTTAATAAACTTGAATTAAACTACTAACACTGATAAAATTATATCGATGCATCTTCTGGAGGGATAAAAAGGTCAGGAAAAAACGGGGGAGGATGGAAGTATTTCCTCCCTTATTTGGCTCCTGGAAGCCCCATGATTGATCCTCCTAGCTTAGAAATTGATAGTAGTGAAAAGATTTGTAACGCTGATTTAATTGTGTTAGAAAATAATGCATTATCATATATAATTGATGAAATTTATAATTACAAAATTATTATTATTAAAATGCTCTCCAACATGTCATTTACGCAACAAAAAAGACATGTTTGTATTTAAATAATAGGTACATTAAAAAACTTTAATACGCTTACTTTAATATTTAATCAATAAGCTGTATTGTTTGTCAATTTTAATAACATTATACTGTAAACTTTATATCGAAACAAAAAAAACTTAATATTAAACGTAGGCAGTCGAATACAAATATTATTGTGTAATTTTATCTTAATTTAAATGTGATTAACTCGTATGTAATTCAAATGGTACGATTTAATATGTACGTAATTACCCAACTAACAGATTAATGTGTAATTAACTCACTGTATCATCTACTCTATATATTATCGATTAAATTAGCAATGAAAACTTAATCACTAAGAAACGCGTAAATGGTTATACTGGTGTTATTATACAAGTACATACAAGAAAAGAAATAAAATGAAAGAATCTAATCGATTTCGTATATGTACGAACTAAAATGGTAGCTCCCTTTTATGGTACCCGTGTATGTGGTCTAATTATCTGTTATATTTTTTTTCTAGGATTAATACGATTTTTTTAATCTCTTAACAGCTGTCAATTTGAATCGAGTATGTTTTTGTTTAAGGCTAGAAAAAGAAATCATATTCTTGTTATAACTTGTTATATCTTGTTGTAAACTTACACGGTTTGTGAATATACAAACACAATTATAATAAAGGTTTGTTTTTAAGTGTTTTTTCAGGGCCGGATCGAAGAATGGCAATTAATATTATTACGCATTATTATCTATCTATGGGGATCGAGTTGCATACTCTTAAATGATGCGCTTGGTAATGGTCAACAACATTATTTAATAAATCGTAATTATGTAGAATGTTCGTGCCTGAAATTTATTTAGAAAATATATCTCGTGCCGTATGGCATATAGTTTTTTACATCATTTTAAAAGCATTATAACAAAATCAAAAAGCTTCTGATTACTTCCTTATTTATCATAAAATCGTTTCGAAGAACACAGTTTTCAGCGGGTTCGAACCTCACTCCAGACTAGCAAGTAAGTCCTTCATAGCACAAGCGTTTAGCTTAATTTGAAAATAGTAAGAATATTGATGTGACACGTCGCGTTCCGTGTTCACATCTCTATTAAAAAAAAAGGTACAATACATTGTTGTCACAAAACAAATTTCAATAAAGGAACATTCCGAAATACGGAAAGTTAAAGAAAGAAGTCAAATCCTTGATTTTGGACAACGCTGTATTATATGTAACATTGCCCACAAGTCTCAAATGGTTTCTGTATAAAAAACTACTACTTCTAAATGGTTTCTGCTTTTTTACTTTAATTTGGCTTGTAAATACTCCTCCCATAAGCTCAAGCTTTGGCTCTTATTATAGGGAGTATAATGTCTTTAAAATGTTATAACATTATTATAAAAAAACATTATTATATATCTGCTGTATAAATAAATATGAAAACATATATACAAACCCTTTTTATACGATGCCTTCAAATCTTAGGATTCTGCTCTAATAGTAAGCTCATGGCGGCCCATGTCTATAGTCAACAATGCGTCAAAGAATAGGGAGTATTTATTTACTACTATTCTCTTAGAATAAAATTCTGTAAAATAAATGATTTATTTAGTTCTTTGTTTATTTAAATTACTTATATTATTCAGTTCTTACAGATGTTGCTGCCTGTCGCTGAACTAGCAATTTCTCGATCCCCCGTATCTCTTCGTTTGCACGAAAATATTTTTCTTAGCACCCCAAGACGCATTTCATTAAGTCTTGGCGAAGCGTAGCCTTAATGGAAAGCGGAGATTTAATTACTGTATCGTTTGTTCCCCGGGGCCTAGTTATATGAGGGTTGAAGGGATGAAAGAGAGGCCGTACGAACAGGGCGGGGGTGTGGTTAGGGGTGGGAGGCCAACGATTGCCAACACGTGGCTCTTCTTACATAGTTTGGGAAGACTTAGTTCTTTATTTGTATTCGTATTTGATATTACTAAAAATGTATTGATATCATTTTTTAGATATTTTTGCAAATGTCTCTCTAGGTAATTTGTTTTAATTTTAGAATAATTTTAACAAATTTAAATAAAACTTTTCCATATAGAAACTTTGTTAACAATAACATCAATCAAATCAATATATAAATAAAACGAAACACGTGTTTCCCTACCGCCAAGTTTTCTCCACAATCAGCCACAACCACCAACCGGTGGTTATGGTGGTGGATAGCCCTTGGTGTCACATCGAAAATATGCGAGTTTGGTGGGGGTGGGTGACGAAAATGTGCTTTCTAGCACATTGTTTTGATATGGGAAGGCCGCAAATGCTTCAGATTGTTTCAAAATAGGCGCGCCGACCGTGTCGGTGAGTCTAGAAGGTTCCGGAAAAACCTGCTCTAGAGAGTTCTGGAAGGAGAAGGTTCTAGAAAATTCCCGAAAGTTCTATAAGGTTCTAAGCTGAGTGGCGGAATGTGTCGGTGTATCTAGAAGGTTCCTGTACATTCGATAAATTTCTTGAAAGTTCTGGAAGGAGAATGTTCTAGAAGGTTCGCGAAAGTTCTATGACAATCCAAACAGTGTACTTAAAGTCTACGCGTGCGAAGCCGCGCGGGTACAGCTAGTATAGTTTTAGTTAGCAGCCATAAAATTTTAAACTGTTTTGAGCCAAGGAATTTACCATCCCATGGAGATAAGAATATCTGATAAGCTTGCAAACATTATTAAACTAGATTTATGGTTGTGGTGTGGCCTTTGAACCCAACCTTCATATCGACAGCTATAGCCAAAGAACATGATTACGAGGTTTTATACATCTAATTGGTCTATTCGCCTCCATTGTTTGTGAAATAAATAATAGATAAAATGTTAAATATGTTTCAAAAGTTTACGGATAGTGCACACTCTTCAATCTGGTCATTTAAATCGTAATTGGAAGATAAACTTTATATACAAATTAAATTATAGAAAGAGGACGCTTTATTCCTAAAACAAATAAGAATAAGAACAAATAAAAAATTAATACATTGATCAAATTCACAAATTGGTTAAAAATCTCAACGAAAGACTGCTTGAGCATCGTCTTGGTCTAACTGACAATAACTTTTCTGAATTTGCGAACCACATCGTGGATACAAATCATACGTTTTATTCATGTACCCTTAAAATTCTCCATCCCACCGTAAAGGTAATAAAATGAATTATTTTTAAAGTTTAAAAACCGCAACAACCGTAGAACTCGTATGAAAAGATGTATGAATGTGACCGAAGCAAAAGTGATGTGTTCTTAATTTGCTTTCACCTTGTGGTGAGTGGACATAAATGTGAAATTACTTATTAACGTGTTTCTAGAATTTATATTTGAAGTAATTTACAAAGGGCTTTTACAAGTAATTTACAAATTACAAACTATAATAAAACATATTTTAAATTATAAAGTTGCACCACAAAGTATCTGCCAAATCTTTCAAAACTACTAATTAATATGTGTTCAAATATATTGTGATTTTACCTACGTAACATATGCATTGAATATCAAATATAGAAATTCATTTGAATACCATTAAAAATTGTATGCATTGTATGCATGTACAATATTTATACCTTATTGATTCTCTTGAAATCACCAGCTTGCTAGCTTTCCACGTCCCATTCCGACCTACCAGACAGAAGTACCTCTTTTCCCTTCCAATTTATCAAACCAACAATAGGAAATCCTCTCCCATTCCACGTATATGCTCAGATTATAATTACCTCTTAAATTCAATAGATATTTTTAACACAAAATATGAAGAATATCGTCATACTGTGAAGTAGATACTAGAAACTCGTCCCCCTCCCTGATAACGTTTATCATGTATATTATATACATCACGAGCCCTTTTATGTCTATGTTAAAGCTTAATTTGGAACAATCGTTAAAATGATGTTTTATCTGTCATTGTCAAATTGACTTATCTATTATTATGTTCTATTTGTGTTATTTATTTATTTGTTTAATACACGGTACAACGTACCATTAAAAAAATAATGTATATAAAGATGTATAGATTGATAGCCAATAATAAAAAAAGGAGATAAGGTATAATTCTATCGAAAACAATAAATACAGTGATATAAGTATAAGTATAACAAAATTACATCAAATGAAATAATAGTTATCAAATCAAATGTGAACGTCAACAATCAATAAAACTACAACAAATTAAAATAATTATGTCTGAAAATCAAGGAGCAACAAAATTACAACAAAATGAAATAATTGTAAACAAGTCAGATCTGAAACTCAAGAAGCAATAAAAATAACAGTAAAATAAAATGAAATGTAAAATTCAAAAATCTAAAAACAAGTGATAGACATGACATCAATAATTAATTATAAACGACCAAATTCGTCCAGAAGAGGTTTCTTGTAAGCGGCTAGTGTTTCCGAAAAAAACATCCGATAGGTAGCCACACTCGTTTCCTAACCTATGGAACCTTCTAATAGGTGAGCTATATAGATAATTTACACTAACATTATCCTTTAATAGAGGGAGATATTTAACTATTTTTTTTTTTGTATTTCATCTTATCAAGCAATTGTGTTTCCGTGTTGGATGACCGAATTAAATTAAATAAAATTGAAATAAATTAATAAACATATATTTATTATTTATTAGTTAGCTTTATCCTACTGACTAACTAATCCCGGCAGGAACATGACGTCAACATCACAAGTAGGCAATTAAGCAGGACCACACCCAGCTGTCTGCCGACCAATGAAGCACCTTGTTAATTTGCACTTCCGCTTCCGGGGAGACGTGTTTATATCTGCATAAATCGCACGCGCGTGTGTGTGATGCGCGCCCTAACTTGCAGCTCACTATCCGATAATTACTAGGGATGAATTTATTCTTGTATTTGTGGACCGACTGGGCGCTTAGGTCAATCAAATAACGTTGTATTCTTTATGTAAAAGTGTATTTTATGAAGACTGTTAACCGAATTTATTAATCAATTAGAAAAGATGTACAGAAAAATCTAATCATGACAAAAAATGTGATGAATGTTTAATTATGATAATGCATAAAAAGGGGAGGGTGGGGAGAGGAAAACAATGGATTCAATTAAAGAAATATTAAAAATATTGATTGTATTATTTGTATAAATCTACTTATATTATTTGATTAATTACACCTACATGTTTCGGAAATACCTTTCCATCCATTTATATATATATATGAATTCGACGTCGAATAGCATTCGAAAGTCGACGATAGCATTCGACTTCCGACCGCATGGAGTAACATTCTTAATAATAATAATCAAATTTCTAATACAAATAATATTAATAATAATAAACCAGAAATCACGATGAAAACACCGAAGCAATTAGAAAATCCAACCTTTTCAACATTGTATAATGACGATAATAAAGTAAATATACGGATTACTAGAAGCCGAGCAAAACTCATTAACGGCGTCGCTGGAGAAACCCACTCCTCCACAAACACCTGACGCAGAATTTTTCAAACTTTCACTTGTCGGTGAGCTCCGGACCCAAACGGTTGTACGCTTTTTGGAGAAGCAGCTCATCGACAAGGCGCCCTGAAGATGAACAGTGAGATCTGTTCGAAACGTCGGCAGACGACTGGTCCTGACGACCAGAATTTGACGCGGGTTACCCCCAAAGTAGTTAGAACTAAAAATATATATAATATATATATATATATATATATATATATATATATATATATATATATATATATATATAACACCCTGACGATGGAAAGATATTCCCGAAACATGTAGGTGTAATTAATCAAATAATATAGGTAAGTAGATTTATACAAAAAATACAATCAATATTTATAAAAATTTCAATCTACAGTGTTGCTGAATCAATTTTAAAAAAAAGAAGTATTAAATTTATTTTTATAATCATAAGTGAGATTATGAAGTTTCATTTTAAAGAAAAACAAGTTGTTGGTAAAAAGGTCAAGATTATCTGTAGAATTTAAGAGATTGTATTTTGAAATGGAACGAGTTACAAAACAGTTTTTTTAAAAGTTAGTCCTGCCAAAGTTTGGGTAATATAAATTATTTGAATGCGTATGGGTATGTAGGCCAGCTTAAGCCTATTTTCTCTAATAAATAGGGTTAGTCAACCGGGTTATTTAAATTTTTATAAAGATAACACAGATCTTGTATGCATCTTCGATGCAATGTGATTTTATGATAACGCTCGCTTTCTTTGTATGAGTTGAGTTCTAAACGGGAACACCACTTAGCAGATTTTCCCGCTGGTCTACCCTATTGGTAATCTTTCAGTTAACCTTCTCTTTTCCTTTTGCCGGCCGACTGTTAACTCTTAAACCAGAATACATACAAAATATGCTTATATTAAATTCTTGACTAAATTATTGCTCGAAAATATATATATAATATTATAATCACGAGTACATTTTTAAATATTTAATAATTTTGCTATATTTATATGTGCTTTACAATTCAGACAACTACATACGATGCTAACTTACATTAAAAATTAAAAAATAATTTTTCAAAATTTAAAAAACATGAGAACAAAACCTTACAGAAAAAAAATTATAATGCCTAAATTTAAAACAACCCAAATGCAGAACCACTATAGTCATTAAATATTACAATAATTTACCTATCGAGATACGCTGCATCAGTAACCTTTCAGAGCAAATCAAAAAAATTAAAACCTTCCTAAAATCAAACATAAATTCATAAATCATTTAAATCTATAACTTTTCAAAATACTTCAATACTTATATTATTAATATTTTTAATATTTAAAGCATTCATTAACTTTGTGGTTAGACATTATAATAGTGTTAAATTTGTATAAATTTGTAAAAATTTGTATAAATTTGTGTGTATAGTTAAACTGGTAGTGGTTTGTACAAATTTAACTAACACTCTGTTACTTCAATACTTCATTATCAAATTAAATTTTATTACCGTATTATTAAATGACTTGCATATGTACCTATATACAAAATAAGAGCTGAGGCTCCCTCATCAGACTCAAGAGCTTCTCTTCACAGATAAGTACAAAGTATATAGAAATGTTATAAATGGCAGAAATATCTGCAAATTTTGTTATTTTGGTAGTCTGTGAATGACATAGACGTTCATTGTGAATGTGACGTATAATGATTAACAATACCAATATACTTTTAAACCGTATGTATATTTAGTGCAATAAACTGCAAACCATTGTGAGTAGCTACTATTTTTTTGTTTTCTTTTTTCGCCTTGATTTCATGTCTTTACTAGAACCTGAGTAATACAACTTGACAAAAAGAATTTGCCTAGAAAGATGTCAGTACTTCTAGGAGTAGTAGTGACATGTAAAATAATAAAACGTCTACGTATTTTTTATTTTTATTTATTTAATATTACATACAGGTTATACTTTTTTTTTGACTATTAAAACTATAAATAATATGTAACCTTTCCCACTGTATCTCTCCATATCTCTCCAAAGAGAGACATAGTATTAGGCTTGGAGAGTATGGTGGGATATGTTGTCGAAGGCTTTTCTTAAGTCAACAAAAATTCCTGAATATTTCAAAATGTAATTTGTTATTTTCTCAGGGTTACCTGATTTATATATAGGGGAAATGATGGAACGCTTGCAACTTGACTGCGGGAGGCAATTGAAAACACTTGAAATTAATAAGTGATTAATCAATTATTAAATGGAAAAAGTCACTCAACACAAAATAAAGGTTTTTCTTTAAATAACACTATTTCGTAAGCAATAACTCGTCTATGAACACTTTATTATAGCTGTAAATATTTTAATTAACATTCTATAGAACATTCCATCCAATTCTCGCTTGTAATAGTCGTATTTATTTATTTCGCCACTTAGGTAAGGACTCGCGTGATTATTTCGCTCGATATATATGGCTCCGATATTCCACGACTGGGCACACCGTTGTCATCCTGCGCTTACTTCGCATGGAACTCAATGTCAAAACAACTCTTTCTTCCGCTGCGCGGTGTTACCTTATTTACGCGATACGCTGTTCTTTCGAACCTCCTAGATTATTCTATTCCATTCTAGTGTTTAGAACAAGGTTTCTGTTGCTTCTAGGTTTTTCCTGGCGTCTCTCGAATATTTTAGATTACCCTAGATTACTTTAGGCCGTTCTGAATCCTTCCATAGTGTTGTGATATATTTATTACAGGGGATTTGGACAGTGTAGGTACGTACAATTCTTTCCCCTTGCCATTTTGTTACAATATTTGAATTTAGTTATGGAAAAAGGTTGGTCTTCGCTGTAATAGAGTATACTAGCGTCTGATACATTTACTTTGCATATTGTGATAAGACTGGACATTGCACTTTTTCTTTTTACCTAATATATTCACCCACGGTGGACTTACCTATCGCTGTGACATCAAAAGCCATAAAGTAAAACGTGCGAGAGACGGACTAAAAAATAGTCGATCCATACACCGGCTATGCAAAAAGTCTACAAGGGCTTCCAGCGCTGCCTTTGAGATGAAAAATCCAATCATAGTTTGCTGTTCCATTTTCACTGCACTTTCAAATAACAACATGAAGAATATTGAAGAGTGTAATTTAAATTTTAGATTTTTCGGACACGCCGTTTCAAAGGATCAAAGGTGTTCGACGATAAAAATGGAATTCAAATATTACATTTAACCCTTAACCACCTAGCATATATTTTTGTTACACAACCACCTGTCATACGTCTGTGGGACTACCGAATAAAATAATTCACAATGGTAAAAATTAATAAAGAATGGTTTTGTTTTTATTTAAAATTCTATTGAAGAACATATTAAACTCTTAATTAGAAAAGAAGACACATGAAAATCAGCATTTTTTTTCATTTAATCATAAATAATTGTCAATACCTCTTATTTCAGGCTTACAAACTAATATATTTGAAAAGTGAGATCCAAAAAAATTATCATGTAGGATAGGAACTTCTTACAACTTTTTTTTTAGTGTTGAATAAAATTCTTCATAAAATCACAAATTAAATAAAATTGCAGGCTCTAAATTTATAGTTTTTCACGTCAGCGAAAACACAGCTTGTTTGAGCATTCAAGGCAAATTGGTGCTTTACATTCGAAACACATGTATTGTGTATTGCGTTTCTTTGTGTATTTGCAACTTGAACAGTTTTTACGAACCGCCAACCTTTCTTCAGCACTACTGCTACATGGAACTGCTGATGAAGTGGTCACGTTTCTGTGGAGGATACGTTGAATTTCACATTATTTCAAAAAAATGCAGCTAAATATCCAGTGAACAAGACAAAGAATTAAGCTCACTCTGATATGCTAGTTTTTTATCTTCTCTTCCCTGCACTATCTTATGCTGCAAAGTTCTCAATCATAAAAACGGTGAGGAAGATGACCAACGAAAGTAATTCCTTTCAAAATAATTCTTCTTCCACGGTCTCCATCGAATTTCAAATCATCATCTTCAGATGAAAACTTTTCGTTTCCACGTAAAATTGAAGACAAATGATGTTGAGATGGAGAATTTTCTTTAACACCTAGTACAGTTGGCTCTTCGTATACGGAATCAGATGCACAACTTTCTTCCAATACATGATCTAGCCCAACATGATTTTGACAGATCTTGTTCCAAACACCGCTTGATATTATTGTCACTAAGAGCCATTTTAAAAGAAAACCATAAAAAACACTATTAAAAAAAAATTACGTAACCACCTACCATAGGTCTCTCAGACCCCCTGCGATAGTTTTTTACTCACCTGAAGCAAACACACGCACGTACGAGCGCTTGCGCGACACTTAGGGGCGCGGGGAAAAGGTATAGGAACTAACAAGTTAGTACGAAACTTGGGCACAAAAATATTCACGGTTATCAATTCGACGGGGTCTGTGAGACGTATTCAAAAATGAAATACTTTTATCATATACTTCGGCTGCCAGTTAAGGCTGTGAGAATAGCTTAACAACATAATTTTGTGGTGACATTATTAATATGATTAATAAAACTGTACTTACTTTTCACCACTTACCTATTTATTGACAATATCAACATGTTTCAGCACCAATGGCCCCTTAGTCAGGATACAATGTACACAAACAAATTAAAAATTAAAAATCTTAGTATAGACAACAAAAATATTTTAAAAATAGCGTACGGGAAATGAATAAATAATGAAAACAAATTTAAAAGATTACTATTCGTAAAAAGAACCTGGTAATTTATAATACTTAATTTACTATTAACACTCTTTCTTATTTTCATAATTCTAATTTATCAAAATATAAACTGTATAATTTTTACGTAAAATTTGTAAACCCTTATAATATCAACAAAATGATTCATAACCAAAAGGTGAATCGCATATTCAGAATGATTTTTGCTACATAAACATCTTCAGTATTCCTTAACTCTAATATCAAAATCTGTAAACATTTTTCGTACATAAAAATAATTAATAAAAATGTATTTTGTTTTCTCCACTTATATATTAAAAATATCAACATGTTTTAGGACCAATGATTCCATCATCAGGATACAATGTATACTTACAAATTCTATATAAACTATGCATACAAACAGATTATATAGCTTTTAGATTATATTTGCTTACGCTAATAAAATTTTTTTGTAATTTATTTATAAGTTACTTTTAGATTTATGTATGAGTTGATTAAATTATTCAACTATATTGAATAAATTAAGTGTTTTTATGTAAGTACTTTATTTTGTCCATACTAAGCGATTGTTTCAATTCCATTTATTCTTCACTATAGATAAGGTATATATTGGAATATATTGTCACGGTTCGTTGCTTTAGGAGACAAATAAAAACACTGTAAATTAATAAGAGATTTATCAATAAGCGATTAATAAAATTATCAAATTAAATTGACAAAGTCACTAAAGAAGAATTAAGCTTAACGCTAATTGTAAACAATCACTCGTATATGAATATTTAATTATCTCTGGGAACATTGTATTTATCATATGTTAGAACATTCAACTCTCGCACGTAGTAGTCGCATTTACTTTTTTTTTTTAAATATAGATGCAAACACGGAAAACGTGTCACATCAATATTCTTACTATTTTCAAACTAAGCTAAACGCTTGTGCTATGAAAATAGGACTAACTTACCTATCTAGAGTGAGGTTCGAACCCGCGACCTTTGTATCACGAGGCAAGAGTCCTAACCACAAGACCAACAAGCTACTTTACTACTATGCCACCTTATTTTATTATTTTGCTCAATATCTGTCCTTCAGAAATTCCGTAACTGGGCACCCCGTCGTCCGTCCTGCGTGTACTTCACACCGATTAAAATTTCAAAAGAACAACTTCCCGCGCCGCGGCCTAGACCCGCTATTTATATCCACGCGCTGGTTTTCCGAACTGTCAAGGTTATTTTCCTTTCAAGTGTTTAAAAGAAGGTTTCCGTCGCTTTTGTGTGGTTCCGGGAGTCTCCCGAGGATTGTAGGTATTTCTAGACTATAGCTATAGTAGTCTTTCAAAGTGCACTGTACAAATCCATATTATAAAGGATTCGGACAGTGCCTTTTGCTTAGCATTTCGTGACAATATGAACATGAATAATGGTCCAAATCAGAGAGACTATCCATCAATATAATTGCCTAAAAAATAAAAAATAGAAGTAGATTTGAGGGATTGACACCAAGGTTCATTAGTACCCTCATTATCCGGCAATCCTGCAATGAATTTCCTCGTTTTGAAATACTTTTATACATGTGAAAGCAGCTAATGAAAAGACGCTCATAAAGCAGCAGTACCGAGAAAGGACTCTTATTTTCATTCACCAAAACTCCTCGAAAAGCCGTTAAGCTGCAGCCGCCTCCTGCCGCCCTGAAGTGATGAAGCTTAACTGCTCAAGGATTCGCGTAAATGACTCATTCACTCCGCCTGGAGGATTCAGACGAAATTAGTCAAAAATGTCACCATGGCAGAGGCAAGGTTTTCTCTATTTTAAAATCGGAAAACTGCCTCTCAACTTTTATTTTTTTACACCCTTTCTTCTAACTCGTAGCATCTGCTTGTCTACTTGTCGTCTTGTCTGCTTATCTGACGAAAAAACTTTGGATCGATTTTTAACCCTTTTCCCGTGATCCAATCGAGCTGAAACTTTGCAAGTAGACTCGCGGCGACGATCAAGAAGATCTCTCAAATTTTCGTTAAAAAAAATTATAATTATAGTATAATTTTGGATTTTTGGAAATTTTATTGGTTTTTTCAAATTTGAATCATTAGAAAAGTTTGATTAGCAACGGCGGCCCGATAATGTCGCGGAAAATTTTCTAAATTTGAATTACTCCATCGGTATACATAATAGGTACTTCACTACGAATTTCGAAAATCGAAATTGACTGACAAATGTTTTTAGAATTTAATCTTCAAAGCATGAAGTGTCTTATCAAAGCTCAAAACATCTGATATTTTAGAAATAAATTAAATTACTGTAAGTTTAGTGTTATGTTATATGTTTTAATTCGTCTTTAATTGTTGTTATATTTTACAAAGAAAGGGAGTATAATAAAAACTTGGTTTTTATGGGTTAGTTTTTTTACTCCCTTTCTTTTAACTCGTAGCATCTAATTGCTTGTCTGACGAAAAAACTTTATATCGATTTTTAACCCTTTTTCCATGATCCAATCGAGCTGAAATTTTGCAAGCAGACTCGTGGCAATGATCAAAAAGATTTATCAAATTTTCGTTAAAAGAAATTAATAATTATAGTATAATTTTGGATTATTAGAAATTTGTATGTTTTTTTGTTAATACAAGTTACTCAGTTGTATGAAGAGACTGCGACACATCTGGTAGACACTAAACCTGATAATAGTATAATTTTGGATTTTTGGATATTTTTTATTACTCCCTTTCGTAGCGTCGCCCGACCGATGCCCAACGCCTAGGTTAAGCGCCAAACTAGTAAATGAGAAAGGGAGTATAATGAAAACTTGGTTTTTATGGGTTAGTTTTTTTAATTATTAGGTTCTATTCAGATACAATTTGTACATATATAATATAATAGTATGTATGTATAATGATATTGTTGATATTATTGTTCTTAGTCCTCCTCACTAGGGGTTCCTGTGCTGAGGTGGACTAGTTTATACCTATTAGTTTTTAATACTCCTTTTAATTTATCTGTATCGACTTGATTTATCTTTTTTTTGAATTCTTCAATCTATTCAATATTTTTGAAGGTTGGAGGAAGGATGTTGTATAGTTTTGTTGCAAAATAGATATAGCTTCTTTGGCCAAAAGTAGTGTTGAAAGTTGGTATATTTCTATTTACCATTTTACTGCCTCTCGTATTATATGCCGGTGTTCTATTGTTTTGTTTTGCGTCTTTAAATTGTTGTAAGAGAATGCCTTTGTGCATATATTTGTTTTATGTTCTAAGGTTTTATTATTTTCTTTCTTATTTATTTTTGTGGCGCATCGAATAGGACAATTGTTCGCAATGATTATTTGTAAGAGAATTAATATATGGGAATACACAACACTAGAAAACGGGTTTGGTTCAGCTTCCCGACAGCCGATTGACCTACAGTAATCTACCCGACCGCCGTTTGCCCGAAATGCCGACTGCCCGACAAGCTAACTGCCGACTGCCCGACAAGCTAACTGCCGACTGCCCGACAAGCTAACTGCCTGACTGCCCGACAAGCTAACTGCCTGACTGCCCGACAAGCTAACTGCCTGACTGCCCAACTTCCCAAAAAAAAATTATTTAATTTTTTATGATTTGTATTTGCGTATTTTGATTAATCAAAAACTATATTTAATGAACATTTTTTTAGTAACGGACGGCAGTGACTCTCAGCGTAAAAATGAATATGCTAAAAACTTAACTTAACTTACCATCACGCCGTTTCCCCGTGGGGGTAGGCAGAGAGGATAGAGCGCCATACTCTTCTGTCCTGACATACAACTTTCGCTTCGTCTACATTCGCATGCAAACTCGACGGTTATTCAGGCTTCTAACAGGACCATCTTCCAGTATCTGGTTAATCTGGTCATGCCACGTCTTCCGTGGTCTTCCTCTCTTTCTGGCGCCGTCAACACTTGCATCATATATCTTTCTTACCATTCTTTCCTCATTCATTCGCTCAACATGCCCAAACAAAAAATGAATATGCTCAGCAGAAGTTTTCGCCTTTGCAGTACCGCTGTGAAAAAGACACTCTTCCTTGGCTGTTGGGCAGTTGTCCTGAGTTCATAGAAAACAATCAAATTCATATTTAATTTTTTTCTAATGACCTAAGTGTATAATTTAAAACTATATAATCATAAATATTTCCTCATCAGGGTGATAAAATCATTGACGGAAATTGAATATTTTTAATAATATTTACAAAATACTTCTTTTTAATGTTATTGTGAAATGAATAAAATAAAATGGTCTGAGATTTTCTCGGTGAGCTCTCGGAATAAATATTTTTTTAATATTTATATCGTATTTCAACAAATTTTAAACAACCTTAGTTAAAATAGTATATCTTAATAAACCCATACAAATAACTGTTCATGTAATGTTTTGTTATAACTGAAAGTAAAAAAAAATCTTTGTCATTTTCGCATATAAAATTAATAGATTTTTATCGAGTTACGTTCTAATTTGATTTACCACATTTCATTATTTTTTACCGATTTTCTCCTGAAACCTTTTATAATGAAAATATTCCCCTGTATTGGAAGTAGTATTTGTTCTAGGACAATACATATTTTCACGTTGGAATTAAGTGTACTAACCTAGTAGGTACTATTTCCTTCTTCTTCTTCTCCATCAGCCTTCGTCTTTCCACTGCTGGATATAGGCCTCTTCCTTATTTTTCCATTCTTCCCCTTTGTTGGCTAATTGTAGCCATTTCTTTCCCCCCACAGCGACAATATCATCGGCCCATCTCTTTTGAGGTCTTCCGATGCCTTTTTTTCCTACATTTAAAATATTATTTTAATCAAGGTATATTATATTTAAATGTCTAACAGAGACGATGCTATTTATATGGAAAAGAAGGTACGTCTTTGGTGGGATTTTTATAGGGCTTACGACCTATCGTATGACTGGCTTAAGTGATCACATTACAAAATGTAACGTTCACCAATTCCACCCATGATTGACCACCACATCTATCAAATTTTTAGAAGTTGTATATATGCATATTATTTTATACACCTCGTTCCACGTATGACTTTGCTCATCACGCATCAACTGTGGTTGAAATTTTCACATCCCCAAGAACGTTCGACTCTGTGAGACATCTATAGTATATATATATATTGATTAATTATGATTCCTATGGAGAAAAAAATCCAATATTGTGTTCTTGAAATATTCGAACGTACTCAAAAATATTCTGAATATTATTTTTAACTTTGAAACGGATGATTGTAAAATCTTATTTAAGGCATTTATTAGTAAGTTTACTTTCTGAAATTAAAAACGTAAATTCGTATAAATTATAAATGTTAATAATTTGTTACAGTAGTAATTACTACCCCTTATTTTCCCTCCAGTCCCTCTGAATGCTCCAGTAGATTTTTCCCTGATGATGATTTTGTTAAGGCTTTACTTTGTTCCTCTCATAGTATAACCGAAAAGCTTTCTAAATATGATGGTGCGCAACACTTTTTGTCCTTTTTTCATAAGCCGGAGGACTTCATCATTCGTAACTCTATCCATCCAGAAATTTTTCAGTATGCAACTATAGAGCTATATCTTAAAGGCCACGAGCTTACGAATTAATTCTTGGTTAAGTATCCATATTCCCACCCCTTATAAAAGAATGGCGAAAATATAACATCGAACCTTACGCATCTTAGTTGCAGGCTTCGATCATGGTAAGTGTAATGGATCTGTGGAACGTATGTCGCAACGCGCGAAAGGGACAGAGCATGACAGAGAGGGTAAATGGATATAAGGGTGAGCAGCGCGAGCGAAAGGGCTTTTTTGCATTATATCGAGACCGATCGCTATTGTTCGTTGTTATCATCGTATCTCTGTAAAACGTATTGTTACTGCCAATAAATAACGAGTCTACAACAAGATCTTTTATTGGAAAAAACCCAGCACAAAGAAGAACAAAACTAGAATAACACAGTTAGAAAATAACTATCTCATTTTGAGAAACGCACTTCTTGTCATCTCTTTCCAGCTATTACTCCTTGAGATATATCACATTTCTCATTTACCCAGGCACCCAAGTAGGTACTATATATATATATTGTGTGACAATAACGAACCTACCGAAAGTGATTAATAATATTCTTATGTTTTCACGGCCACTCACAATCTTCTGGTTTGTGTTTTCTGGGGTTTTATGGCCGTATTTTAAGATGTTTTGGATCCCATTGCAGGGTCCACCATTAGGGCTGATGTACCCCGCATTTACCCTCATAGACCCTGCAATAGGATCCAAAACCACAGCCAGAAAGAACCTAAAAATTCGGCATAATACCCCAGAAGACACAAACCACAAACATCATTGTTGATGAATTTAGTATGTTGTAATATTCATTACAGTGTGAAAATTAATGTGATATTGAATTTCTTTGAACGATCATATTAAACACATACTATTATTTTCATCCAAATTAAAGTGAATTTAATAACCATCGAGTAATTTTTGCCACATAAGATTATTATTTTAAATTTGTGTATATAATAAAAAATGTTGGACCCAGAATACATCCCTGTGGTACTCTAGACAAGAGTTAATGGAATGTTTCGCAAACCATCTGCACGTTGTTACTCAAAGACTTTCCGCATCCTGACTGTAATTTCATATTCCATTAATTAATATACCAGGGGTGCATAAGATATTGCGTCGTAAACTTTGGCTACGTTCAGAAATATTTGTTTACCTATTTAATTAACTTGAAATATTGCCAGTTTGCGTTGCATCACTAGTTAAATACTATTATAAAGGCTTCATTGGAAGCTGTATAAGTTTGCTCAAATTGAAGTATGATCGACTATACGATCTAACAGACCACTTAGTGGCATATAGTAATCTTGTTAAAAATTCTGTAACCATTTTTTTTTTAAATAGAGATGCGAACATGGAATACGTGTCGCATCAATAGTCTTACAATTCAAGCATCAAGGCAATCAATAAGCTATAGGTCGACCACAATCAAAAGACCATTCCCTAACATTGTCCGGTAAGAAGAAAGCGAGGAAAATTTATCTTACAAGCCTCAATATGATATTCCAAATAAATATATATTTTTTAGTTTTAAAAAGGATACTTACTTACTAGAAAAACTTCTTTTGTGTTCATTTTTTGCATAGTAACAACATATATATTTTTGCACACATTCTTTTGAATGCGGTCTAGCTATACTCATTGATTTAATTAAAAAAAGATTGACAGTATTCAAATGTGCGATATTGCTAAAATTTCTGTTGTTCAATTGTTCAGACAATTCTAAGCTAGTTATCTTACGAATATGGCGAACCAGAGATGACTTTGGGATTATCGATCAGTAGCAATTATGGCTGGACAGCTAAGCGGTGAAATGTGGTAGACGGATAACTTCTTTGAAGATATCTGTGGGAAAATGACGAAGAAAGGAAGCGAGGCTCTCGAACAACTAGGATAATTTGCTTTACAGTATTACTTTCACCAACTATTTTCTTCTTCTCTCAATATTCCCATTATTACCACCTTTATACTCCACCTCCTTTTGTGACTACCTAACTAATTAATAACGTATTTCTACTTAATCCATGTAAAAAATACTCAATATTTGAATATTATCAGATTAATATTTCACCAATAAGAATATAATTAAACTCAAGTAGAGATAACATAATGATAACTAAATTGTGTAAAAAACATTATTTTTGCTACGTCTACGTGAGTTTAATAATTTTTTTATATTTAGCTACTTAAGTTTTGAGACTAAACGAATTAATTTGATGAACTCATTGACAGGTGAAGTATTATACTGACCACTTATAAATATAGAATTTTTTCGTTGAGATACACTCAAAACTAAAGTAGTAAAATATAAAAATATTATTAAACACACGTAGATGTAACAGAGTTAATATTTTCATCTAATTTAATAAATAATTAATTATCGTGAATAATCATTAATATTGTTGTTAAAGCCAAATCCATAAATAATAAAGAAATATGTAACATACATAGTTTATGTTTTCCATCTATTTCAATGATCAGAGAACATTATACTCAAAAAGCCAGTAGGGTAGTTTTTTCGGGGTTGTTGTTATAAATAATAAACGAATACAATTTTTTTTACATCAATTGTATTTATCAGAACATTTCAGAAAATTAGCATCAAGTACCGCTCGAATGGAACAAATTTACAACATTATCATTATTTTGCCGTGCAAACTATTTTAAATACAAAATAAAATATTTTTAATTTTTTTTTCCTAGAGTTAATAATATTTTTTTAAAACACGGCAAAATATCACAAGTGGCTCCAAAAATAAGCTGTGCGTGGTGTTTGTTGGAGGTTAAATAATATTAGTTTGGCACAATCACAACATACGACTCGGGATTTCAAGTTAACTCTACGCATACTTATACTTTTTACAATTAGCATTACAAGATTAAAATATAAAGATAACATTGACATAAATATATTACACTTCAAATACGCGAATAGCAAAATGTTAATATTTATTCTACTGCGTATTTCTTTAATATTAAAAAATATATGTTATTAACGCTATTAATTTTGAAATAATTTTCATAATCATTTAAATAATTTCAAATGAAACACAGTTTAAAAACACTCACTTAAACGTCTACAAAATAATTATTTTATTTTATAAATAACATTAATGAGTACCTACATACAAATATTATTTTACATTTTTAATGGTATAATAATTAAAAATCATAAAAAATGTATCAATTTCGTATCTCTTCAGCGTCATTCTAATAGTTTATTTCTCATTACAACACATGAAAAAAATTTTTTTTTTCAAAAATATTAACTAATATTGGCATTATTTACAACATCCTCTATGTAAAACTTCATAACAGATTTTAATTGTCTATAGATAACAAGAATTCAATAAAATACTTTTGATTAGATCAATAATTACATTTGATTCTATGTATCACACACAAGTTAGTAAATAAATATACGAAAATCATGCAAACTCTTCTGCCTACTTGAGCAATCTCGCGATCTACACTATTTTTATAATTTGCGTGCTACAGTGAGAGAATTAAAAGATAAAGATAGAAAACTGTTAAAAAGGGTTTATAGAAAAAAAAATACCGCAATATTAAACGTTTGGTTGTATTACTCTACACTCTTGTTTTTCCAATCTGTTTAAATGCAGTGGAGGCTTTATTTCTTGAAATTGTAATGTGCATCAAAAACTTTTTACATATATGCTACATTATGCTGTAAATCAACAATCTCAATGATCTTTTAAAACGAGTAGAAAAAGGACACGTAAAGAGTGATTTGTTCGCTTCCAAGCTAGTGATCATTACATAACATCGTATATTACTTAAAATTTGTGGTCGGCAGCAGATCGGGTTTCGGCTTATCTTCCCAGACGGTAACTCGACACCCGATTGCATCCACGTGCTGTGAGTTATTCAAGCGCTGCCATTTGGGTAATTGGAGCTACGCATGGGTGGTGTAGAGGTAAGTATGGTGAGAGCGGCAGAAGGCATTTTCCGGTGCCTACGAGATCATTTCTTGCTACGCTCCCATCTCAACGTTCAACCTCAGGCGCGCGCCAACACACACTCCGTGTTTCATTGTGACATTTTAACTTGCCTTTAGAACTTGTCTCCAAGAGAAGATAATGCGCTCTCTACACCCTTTCGTTTTTCCATCCAAAAATTAATGAAAAAAATGATTGTTCATTTTAATAACTATTTTTTCATATGCATAGTTCGACATATTAACATTTAAAAAAACAAACCCATAAAAATCAAGTTTTTACAATACTCCCTTTCTCATTTTCTGGTTTCGTGTCTACCAGATGCGTCGGAGTATTTTCATACGACTTACTTAATTGTATGGAAAAACCATTAAAAATTTAAAAAATCCAAAATTATACTATAATTATTAATTTTTTTTAACGAAAATTTGATAAACCTTCCTGATCGTCGCCACGAGTCTGCTTGCAAAGTTTCAGCTCGATTGGATCACGGGAAAAGGTTTAAAAATCGATCCAAAGTTTTTTCATCAGACGAGCAAGCAATCAGACGCCACGAGTTAAAAGAAACGGAGTAATAAGCGTATAAATATGTGGGATTTGATACAAATAAATAAATATTAACAGATATATTCAATTAGATTAAATATTTTGCTAATACAATAACAGAAATGTTAGCTGCCGTGATAAAAAAAAAAGAACTTATTAATTGAAACAATGTAGTAGTAGTTTTTAGTTGATGAAGATTTGTTTTATAAAGTAATTACACATATAATATTCAATTTATAGAGACATTTAATGAATATTTTCTATCTCTCTCTTTTACTTCCCTCAGTGGATGTAAGCAAAAACCCTGAATTTTTTAACACCTACCTTTTATTGGGGTACACATAAATAGACTATCTCACTTTCCATAACCTCAAACACTTTCGCGATTAGATCCGTAAGAGCAAGCAGAGAAAGAAAGTAGTTTATCAAACTGTCATATTCAAGCAATTTCTAGGTAACATCACTATCGCAGCTCTCTACCGTCCATCAGTATTGGAACTAAGCAATCGTTATGCGCCGCTAAACATCATATTTTTGACAACTTTCTAGATGTACACAGTAATGGTATGATTTTAAATGCACACTTATTTAGCGGTTTTATAAAATCTTTATTTCGTAACATTTGACAACGTACGGCATTTTTCACTTACCCCTATATTTTTATTCTCAATTTATTTATATCAATATGTACAAATCAATATGTACAGTTTTGAAATTTAAATAAACAATTCAATCATTGTCATCATTTTCATCCCCCTTAAGAAATTTGGGGTGCAAATTCATTCCATTCTCAGCCAGAGGATGTTAGAAGAACCTTGTAAATCAATCAGGTGTGCGCCCGAATTTTTTTTATGTAAATTTTTCAGCATTTATATAATACGTTAAATATGAAATAATAATGTACACTTTAGTCGAAGATCATTACGGGGTAGATACCTTCTACATTAGCGGCATCGAGGAACTCGGAAATTCTTCACCGTACTTACTACAAAGCGCCATCCATCTCTTAACATTGCATATCCAGACTGCTTTACACTCGTCTACCTCTTGCAAATAATTCATGTGATTATCCACCCTTCATCATCTCATGGCAAAGGGTTGAAGCGGGCAGTTTGCACTGTAGAAGCCAGACAAAAATACCACGGTGCTTAGACATGAGCATATCGACTAAGAAGTTAACAAATCTTTAACAAAATATTATCAAATTTACAGAAAATTCGGATGAAAAATTAAAACACAGCATTTCAAAGTTTTCCACGCAGAATTCAGACACTAAATAGCATCTTTAAAATAAATAAGGCTAAGTATATAGTAATTTTATAATTTTTCTCTGCTTTTATTTTATTTTTTTATATCGATGGATTCGTAAAATAAATTTCACTCAAAAAATCTTGCATAGGTATGCAAATTGCAGGAAATTTTTAATGCAGGCATTTAAGAAAATATTTGAAATTAATATTTAACAAGAATACTTTTTTGTAGGTGTGAAACAGTGTTCGAAGAAAAATATTTTATCCTAGAAGGTACATAAATACACAAAAAAAAACGTAATTATAACAATTAGATAACTACCAATAATAATAATAATAATAATAATAATAATTATACCTGAATTTCATCACATTAAAATTTCAAAATTACTCTTTACATGTTTTTAGTGATTTTTGATTGTTTTTTCATCAACGTATTAATCACATATCGGCACATTAAATTTTATACTTTTATATAATATTTATCTCATCGAGAGAGCGAGGAGACTGACTACCTTGCGGTCCAAACCCTTTAGAAAAAAATGGACAAAAATATTTTGAAAATACATAACATTTTTGAGAGGTAAGTTCGCATAGTGGCCTGTTTGCGATGTGCTGTTTTGTGTTCTCATCATCATTTAGGACGAATTTGTGTCGTTCAAGGAGCAACACGGGTCATCAAAATCAGATTGAATGTCTACCTGAAAGGAATCTTGAATTGTAAGTTACTTGAAAAGGGGTTGAATCACTTGGTGAGATTTTACAAACTGTCGGAGATAAATTTTTGGCTTAGTAACACACAAACCCTTACAGTATACAATAAGTTTCTGGAAAAGTATTCTAAAATTTCTGAGATAGATGTTAAAAAAAATAACCCATAAAAACCATGTATTTATTATATCCCTTTCTCATTTGTATTGTTTCCAATTTGTTATTCTATCAACATACTCCTCTTGCTTTAAATTCACGCGTCAGTTCTAGTTTCTTTGGAATATTTTACGCTGAATGCGTTGTAATGTCAAGTTACCGGTAGAGCTAATGTACTTACCGGTAGACTTGTAGATTACCAGTAAGTATATAGCTCTAACGCTTGCTCTAGATGCTTGTATCTAAATATATAATATAAATTTAGATACAAGCATCAGTAAAGCGTTGAAATTAATCATAAATCTGCCATAGTCTAATATACCGCGCAGTGATTTCTGCTAGGTAAATTCTAACAAAACTGGTAAAATCCCGAAATTTCAGAGCCCCAAGATTAACCTTCGACTTATACACGAGTCTAGGCATATTTCATCGTTGTTCTTATTTGAGGATAATTTTGTAAAATAAACTCAACTTGTGTTTGCTAATACTACTTGAGTTTTGAGAAAATCAGTACCTCTCATTGTCAGGTGAAGTAGTTTTCGTAAATTCGAGTTAATTTATAACAGTATTTATTTACTCTGCTTATTTTATTCATAAATAATTTATTTTATGTTTTATATTATGGTACTAATGATTTTTATTTCTTGCCCTATATTTAATCATGATATCCCAATATTAATTTATTAACAATAATTTTATTGCTCTATTGTTTTCGTAAATAATAATTAATCCTTTAAGGTAAAAGCCTTAATGGCATATAAATTTTACAAAATTATCCTTAACGAAGATCATTATGAAACTGTACAAATTTAATTTATAATTGCTGGTCAAGATTGTCGACTTAAAGACGAAAATTTACTCAGAATATTTTGAGTTTGTTCAAATCTTTCAGAACGGTGGTGCTGGATTTCTTGTCACAGAGACATCATTAATCAGTTAATGTACATAATAGATGTCTCACAGAGACGAAACTGTATTTTTTTATGGGAAAGTAGGTATAGAAGTCTTTTTAGGTGTACATAGGACTTATGACCTATTGTATGGTTGGCTTAAGTGATCACTTTACACATATGTAACGTGTAAAGTGACCCATGATAGAATATACAATGTCACCTAAGTTTTGGAAGTTAGTAGACATGGTATATTCCATCATGGGTGGAAATAGCGAACGTTACATATGTATAAAGTGATCACTTAAGCCAACCATACGATAGGTCGTAAGTCCTGTGTACACCTAAAAAGACTTCTATACCTACTTTCCCATAAAAAATACACTTTCGTCTCTGTGAGACATCTATAATATACATTAACAAAAGATTACTTTTAGATTTATGCTTCTGGTAGCTAAAAATCAATCCCAGAAAATTATTTTTTCCTTTTTTCGAGTTTTTGTGTTAGCAAGCCAAAATTTAAAAAATTTTCGACTAACATATTATTTTCGTTCGAGTAGACAAGTATCATTTTTCCGTCATCGAGACGGGCGAGTGTCACGTTACATTACGACCCTACCAAAACACAAAGGCAGGTGTACATCAACCATTTCACTACCTAAATTTACTATTTAACATTTCAATTTTCGCTCCGGCTGGCCGGGGCCAAATGGCGTCAACTCAAAGGTCCATCATCTCCGACACTCGGCGAGGCTCAGGCTAGAACCTGGTGAGGCACAGGCCCGCGCCCTACTGGATGAGCGGCGAGCTCTGGCTGTCGCTGAAGTCCAGCGTGTAGTACATGTCGGCCGTGTCCAGCGGCGGCAGGGCGGCGCGCGGCGGCGGCGCGGGCGGGGGCGCCTGCTTGTCCGACAGCCAGTGGTGCGGCGGGCCCGCCCCCGCGGCCTGCAGCCCGCAGCCGCCCCTGCCCGGGTACAGGCGCGAGATCCACCGCTGGTAGGTCTTGTTCACGCGGCAGTGGCAGGCGGTCACCTGCAACAACGGTCGTTGAAAAATTCACGCAGAAATATAAAGGAGTAATACTACTCCAATATGGAATAATAGGGTGGGGTGGAACTTATAGTAATGTAATAGATCGAATTAAAGTAATGTACGGAAGTGAAGCCTGCAGCTGGCAGAAGAGGAACGAAAGTAGATTGAATGCAGTGGAGATGAGGTCCCTTAGACGTATGCATGGTAAATCCATGTATGATAGAGTAAAGAATGAAGATATTAGGAATGAATGTAATGCTGATCGTAGCATAATACATAGAATAAAAATAGGGTCGCTCAGGTGGTTTGGGCACGTTGAGCGAATGAATGAGGAAAGAATGGTAAGAAAGATATATGATGCAAGTGTTGACGGCGCCAGAAAGAGAGGGCGACCACGGAAGACGTGGCTTGACCAGATTAACCAGATACTGGAAGATGGTCCTGTTAGACGCCTGAACAACCGTCGAGCTTGCGTACGAAGATGTATGAATGTAGACGACGCGAAAGTTGTATGTCAGGACAGAAGAGTATGGCGCTCTATCCTCTCTGCCTACCCCCACGGGGAAACGGCGTGTTGGTAAGTTAGTTAGTTAGTCAGAGAACAATTATTAAAGTCATACTTAAAAACTACACTGCTCAAAATGTTTCCAGTCCCAAAGGTGGAACCTATGTACAAAAGAGTGTCAATTATACAACTTATCAAAGAAAACGATCAGGCGAATGTCAAAAAAACACAACATCAAGATTAAGAGACAATTTTAAAATCCCAAAATGCAATACAAAAAAATATCAACAAGGTTTCATATACTCAGGCATAAAAATTTTTAACAACCTTCCAATCGAAATGATAATGATACAGGATACAGAACAATTGAACATCTCTATGAACTGAACTAGACACCATTACCTTCAAAATCAAAGACGTTCACTCTACCACTTCATCCTAGATATATAATATAATATAAAATAATTAAATGTAAATAATTAAATTTAAAGAATTATATATATAAATTCAATGTTCCTTGTCCGAGCACAAGAGCAATGCTCTTAAATGGAGAGGTACTATGAATAACACAATTGTGTAATAAATATTATAGTAACAATAAAAAAATTAAACCGCATTACTACATAACCATTATTTAGCACACCACATTAAGTAGCATGCTTATATACTTAATACATTAGTCCATTTTATTGCCTGATTTGTATCCGCCTCGTTTTCTGGCTCAGCAGCTGACCAATTTATTTCAGATGAAAATAATCCCACTAAGCTTTAATTAAATCTGAAAGCCCGGAATTTCGTAACATATTATTTTAATATGTTAATGAAGCAGATTTATGCAAGGAAATCGCTAAATTAAAAAGAAGCTTAAAGTTACTTATAAAATAACATCAAAAAAGTCTAAATCGCTTTCCCAGAATAATTCTTACATTAATTATAAATGTATACGATTTCTTTTAATTACTTTACTGAATTATTAATACTTTGAAAATGTATAATACAGATTGTTCAGTAGTGTAAAAAGTTAGATAACGCCGCAGATCATCGTCAGTAGAGAACAAACATTAGAGGTGCATGAAAATAGGACTTGGTGGTCTCCTGGAATGAGCCTTAAACCACCACCCACTAAATCACTATGCAACGTCTTAACCGGTAGACTAACAAGATACTATAATGACACCTATCCAAACCACCTGCTATCAATACAAACACCTGTGCAGTTATCGTGTATGTAAAACAAAGTAATTTATATTTTTATTATATGAGTCTCTTAAAAGCCAAGCTTTTAAACATTATAATGTTTAAAAAAACTGTTTAGATTACTTAATAAATAAATAAATACAAAAAAGATTTGATTTAATGAAATAAATAACCAATGGTGGATACGCAGTGACATCTAGTGACTGGCTGGCGAAGCAGAGTAAGCCTAGCCAAGCGATGCACCCAAGCAATGTAGAGACCCGCGCGCTACAACAGAGGTCTCTGTCGGCGAGTCATAGCGGGAATCGCGAAGTTGAGTTTTCGGTTTGTTCTGTTTTAATTATTCTTAATTGTATTTATTTTACTTTTTCTAATTATGTTTGAAACGTTAATCAATAACTGTTTAAACCGTATATTATATTTGAATCTAACATCTACTATCCTATAATACTAACAAAATTTTACCTATTAGTATCTTTCATGTTTATTGTCAGTCCCAAACATAAGTATTCTACTCTTGAGTCCAAGTTCATATATCAGTCCCTAAACACAACTTGACATTCCAATTTCCTGCGACGCCATTATATCCTTGCGGACCTCGGTCAATGGGCCCGTAGGATATTTTCTCAAGGTAGCCACAGGCACACTCAATCTTCGTACTGTCCAAATCGGATTTCACCTCACTTATAATCCGCCCCCCGACTAAGCCTTCAGTCAGAGGCTGGGCCACGTAGTCCGGCCTCGCGGGTTGTGCCGAGTGGGTAAATAGAGACGAGTGCAGACTCAGCTGGAGGAGCCGATTCGACCGCTCCTCACTTCAAATCGTGACGGAGCCGGTACGCGAGACGGCCCTCGAATTTCGCTGAGCCAGCGCAAAATACATTGCGACAACTTTCAATCGAATTATTTCATTTCGCGTCGTAACAAAGAATTTGAAGCGCAAAGTATTTCACAAAAAAAAAAAAACGATACTTTACAAATTTAAATTGTACTTTAAAACAATGGAATTAATAGTAACTATCTAACTAAAGATCACGCCGTTTCCCCATAGGGGTAGGCAGAAGGCAGGATAGAACGACATATTATCCTATCTTTGGTCATATTACATACAAGTTCTACGGTTGTTGGGGTTTTTAACAGGGCCATCTTCAAATTCTCTTAGTATCTTATCGTGCCAGGTCTTTCGCGGACGCCCTCTATTCCTGTTGCCTTCAACATTTGGCTCATATATTTACTTAACCATCCTTTCCTCGTACATATGTTCCACATGACAAAACCATCTCAGCACTCCTTTCTTTATTATATTTACCACACTACAGCCAGCATTACATTCACTTCTAATTTGTTCATTCCTCACTCTATCGAACAAAGATTTTCCACATAAGCGTCTTAGTGACTGCATTTCCACCGCATTTAGTCTACTTTCATTCCTTCTTTGCCAATTCCAGGCTTCACTTTCATACGTCAGGGTTGGTACTAGAACGCCATTAATGTTGTTACCCGCAGTAACTCTTCTTTCGATATCATTTTCAGCCTTGCCTACTGCCCTTACATACTTCCCAAATACATTTACTCGTTCACTTATTCTAACCATTCGTTATTTACAATTACATCACACTTAGTCACTCTTTCGTCTCTCTCGAATACCTTCACTTTCGATTTTCTGACATTCATCTAAAGTTCAATCTACTTTCACACATCGGATATTCTGGATACCAGGCACTGCAGATCAGCTTCACAATATATATTGCTTCCAATACTACATCGTCTGTGTATAGTAAGGCAGGAAATGGAATTAATAGCAGAGATTATTAAGAGAGAATTTAAAGCAGAGAAAAAGTAAGAATGTAAGAAAAGCGATAAAGTAAGGAAAATACAAAGATGTCTCGTTAATTACAACCTCGATAATTCCGAAATAATCCAAAAATTCTTTTAATTCGAACAAGACTCGAATATGTTATTAGATCAATCAGGGTTCTTAAAAATGTAGGTTTGTCTATTTCTTAAAAAAATATATTGGAGGTCCACTAAGTTCGGTAGTGTACTGCGACAAAAAATAATATTTTTACGCTATAAAAAAACTGACATAATATCCGGCGGTATTCATTTATTATTATTATTAATAATAATTTAACATCAATGTTTAATTATTAATTTTAAGGGATGGCAAAGGGGACAAGATAAAAATTGAGTAACGCTTAAGTTTCAGCGATCAGCACCAAATGTAATTTCTATATAAAGTATATTTGAAACAGCATTTAACTCTTAAATATAAAAGAAATTTCAATAGATACGTGAATGCCATAAAGGTTGGATCACATAGGCAAAGTCAGGGGAAGGATGACTACCATGGATAACTTTTATTGCATTCGGTTAAAAAATGGTGTCTATTTTTGTTTTTCTCCGCAAGCCGTTTTTGGCATTTTCAGGCATCTACATTTTTCTAAATTACTCAGCTCTGAGTCATTGTAAGCTTTTCAATACACTGCACTGTGTTCAGTACTTTCTTGCCTACAAATGGAAGCCTTATTAACTTACAGAGTGCGGATTAAAACAAAAATGGCCGCCATTTTCGAACATTGTTTCACGGAAATGACAACTTTCAACAATAGATGGCGACAGCATAGTTGTATCAAATAATGTAAAGGAGATGCATAAGTAGCATAAATAAAACTCTCCGAATTTGAAAGATGTATCGTTGATCTTGGGCGGAATCGGTAAAAATTGCATCTAATGTTATTACTTAAGCCAACCTAAAGACATGTCATAAGCCTTGTTAACACCCAATAAAGCAACCTAACCTAACCTAACCTAACCTAACCTAACCTTAACCTTACCTAACCTAACCTAACCTAACCTAACCTAACCTAACCCAACCTAAAGACATGTCATAAGCCTTGTTAACACCCAATAAAGACTTTCATATACAGGATGTACCAGAGCTAGCAGCAGAAACTTGGCAGGTAGATTCCTGACTGTGTTATCAGTCTCAAATGTTCAAGCAACCATGGCCTAATATTAATAGTTATAGAGATATGCAATACCAAAGTTTGCATTTTTTTTCAATATTTCTTACTTATTTTTTTGCAAAAAGTTGAACTATCATTACAGTAACTTATATTGATTATGAAAAATTCATTCGCTTTAATAGAAGTCGAATAAAATGATAAAAACCTTGCAAAAATTGAAAAAAGTTATTTTTACAAGGTTTTTATCATTTTATTTAAGCTGTATTAAAGCAAATGAATTTTTCATAATCGATATAAGTTACTGTAATGATATTTAAACTTTTGCAAAAAGTAAGTCAGAAATATTGAAAAAAAAAATGCAAACTTTGATATTGCATATCTCCATAACTATTGATCATGGTCATGGTTGCTGGATGTTTTAGACTCATAACATAAGCAGGAATTTACCGGCCAAGTTTATGCTGCTAGCTCTGGTACACCTTGCATATTCTCCCATACACATAGCTCTGTCTCACGTGAGACATGTGTGATTTATCTAAATTAAAAATCATCTTTCATTTAAAAATGAAATATCATTCAGCTACACGCGCGTGAAGTGTTTGATATTTAAATTTTAATGAAATTCTTCACATTTTTAAAAAGTTTTGAGGGTGGCATCTATAATATATCACGCGCGGCTGACGGAAGGCTTTGTGACGTCATATTTCCACTTGAAACACGCGCGTAATATTTTCAAAGGGATGATTTTTCGAACCAAGAAGTGTCAAGATTAATAATTGATTACAACCTTCTTACGAGATTACCATTTTCCAGCGACACGTGGAGTTTTTCCTGAAACCTTCAGTCATTTTCAACAATTTAATTCGATGTGATTAAAACTTGCGAGGCATAAATTCGGCGTAACATTATATCTTTGTAATGCGATATTAAATGTACTAATTTTGTGGTTACACAATTTGAACGATTAACCAAAATTAACTTTATATAAATCCCAAGTGGTTAACTACGACAGCTTGTAATTGGAAACATGTAAAATATGTCTCGCTCTAATTTATATGTAGGTAAAAGCAACTTGAAGCATTTTAGATGTAAATTTCTTATGAATAAGATTGATTAAATAATTAATAAAGATTAAGGGGTTACATACACCACCTTAAAAAATCAAAAATTTACGGCATATACATATTATAGCTAGACCGCATTCAAAAAAATGTGCGCCAAAAAATGTGTGTTGTTGCGATGCAAAAAATGAACACAAAAGAAATGTTTCTCGTAAGTAAGTAACCTTTTTTAAATTAAAAAATATATATTTATTTGGAATATCATTTTGAGGCTTGTAATACGGGCTTGCCAGGCAACTTTCCCCCGCTTTCTTCTTACCGGACAAAGCTAGAAAATGGTCTTTTGATTGTGGTCGACCTTCGGTTAATATATTTTATTACCAAATTATTTTGAAATTTTCAGAATGGTAACCTTATGTACTGTCCCGCAAAGGTCCTTCTCCAAGGGAAAAGTCTATTATTTTCTTGTTAAATGATGTAATGTTTATGATTTAGCGTATCGATTTTTTTTTTGGTGCAAATGAGATCTATTTAAAAATATTTTTCATTTTTTTGCTCACTTACAAATTGATTAAAATTTGTAAGTGAGCAAACCCCACATAAAAATATATATATATTCAAGAACACATTCACATTTGTGAAGTTGTAATTTTTCAGAACAAAGTTCTGTGAAATATTTAATAACCAAATTAATTAATCAATTGGATAGATAGACATACAGAAAAATCTAATTCACGAAAAAAAATTAGGAAACTACTGGGGTTTGAACCCAGGTCACCTCCTTTCCGGGGCCGGTGCTCTAACTACTAAGCTATAGCAACCCTCCATGTTTCCGTGAATATATCGACCTTATATGTAGTTCTTATTTTATTAATTGATTAATTTTTATTTTTGTCCATAGAGCAAATTAGTGAGGATAAGAGCGAATTAAATTAACAAAATAAGAACTACATATAAGGTCGATATATTCACGGAAACATAGAGGGTTGCTATAGCTTAGTGGTCAGAGCACCGGCCCCGAAAAGGAGGTGACCTGGGTTCGAATCCCAGTAGTAACCTTATATTTTTTCGTGAATTAGATTTTTCTGTATGTCTTTCTAATTGTTTAATTAATTTGGTTATAAAAATATATATTTCTGACAGTTCATTGCATGAAAAAGTGTGTAGAATAGCAGGGTTAATATCTCCCTTGTTGACCAGGACTGCTCTGATGAAAATGGAAGAAAATAGAATATATTTAATGATTAGACAATTCTGATACTTCGTTAATTGGATGGTACACCCCTCCATTAGCCGCTGCCCTGGCGCCGGCCCGGCTGCAGCCCGCCGCCTCCCGATAGTAATTATTCATCCCCCGGCTAGGGTGGCCGCCCCGCCAAACGAGAAGAGATACATCAGCCCGTTACCCGCCGGAGGGATCAACCAAACGGCTGGTTAATTACAAAGGAGAGGAAACACGATAAAGTCGTATTGTGTTACGCGGTCGGGAAGTGAAGCAGCTTTTTATTAGCAAGACTTGTTTTACGATGTTTGCGTGTGATAAAAATTGCACACGTATGAAATCAAGAAAAAACAAAGATTAAAACTATACTGCAAGAGACTTTTCACCCCCAGCAAGCTGTGACAGAAAATATCCGTAAGCAACCGTGATTTCAAGCATTGTATCGTTAGGAAATTGCTGTTTTCAATGAGTGAGTTTATGGACAAAAATAAAAATTAATCAATTTATAAAAATGAGAATTACATATTCACGGAAATCTACAAGGCTCCTATAGCTTAGTGGTCAGAGCACCGGTCCCGGAAAGGAGGTGACCCGGGTTCGAATCCCTGTAGTAGCCAAAATATTTTTTCGTGGAGTAGATTTTTCTGTATGTCTTTCTAATTGATTAATTTATTTGGTTTTAGTTAACAGTGCTTTTACAAATTAAGATAAATAACAAATATTTCGCAGAGACAAAGAAACTTAAGTGATTACTTTACATAATGCAAAAAATATATTCCATTCCAAGAACAACCTTAAAACTTGTTTCAATTAATCAATATTGTTTATCGTGAGTATAATTCACACCCTGTATTCGTCTATATACCCTCTCTCTGCTGACACATCTCACACTTCACATGCGCACTCATATAGTGCACGTCATGTGCCGACACGAAGAACCTGTCTTTGGACTGGTGGACTTATTCTTCCTATCAGAACACACACTATCACACATAACCCGCTACAGGCCCAGTAAAGACTTCAACACATGCTATCCCACATGAATAACTTTATTTCTGTGAGACTATAATTTATCTTAATTAATGATTATCCCTTTATGGACAAAATCTTGTAATTGTTTTAAAAATATAATGCTTTTACTAGATTTTGGTATTAGTTTTTATCCCATGGACACATCAGAGAACAAACAACTTCATTTAAAAGAAATAATTGTCTCACGAGTGCGCATACTAAAATACTTCGAATACGTCACAAGACGTAGGAATGCAATGGAGAGGCTAGTGGTAGAGTCGAGAATACAACACGGAGGATCACATATTAGATGGGCGGATCTGGTGAAGTCTGAAGCCCATGGTTACTTCAAGAACCCATCATGCTGCAATGATGCCGGATAGTTTTGGGTATGGTATTAATGCTATCAGCGACCACGATTGCTCTGCCAAGAGCTTAGCAGAGAAAAAGAATTGGATGTCTGATGTTTAGTGATCGCTGACCGCCCATCGAAATAATATGTCATCGGTCGAAATTGGTGTTCGAGGTATTCTGCTCCAATCGCTGGCCAGGATTTTTAAATCTGAACCATTTGACACTTAGAATTCGGCGTTCCATTGTCCTTGCTTCTGTTGGAAGATTGACGATTTTCGTGGTCAAGATTGGTCAAAAAGACAGTTTACCGGTGACCACAGCAAGTGCAGCGAACCCTCGAGTTACTATAAGCGGAGCTCTGCGAATCCCAGAACCAGTACGGACACATTTTCTACTGTGTAAGTAGCTAGTTGTTGTAGTAGAAATATTTCTAGTGTCTACACCATGCACTTTATCGGCAGAGATTGAGGAGGAAAATCTTTCTTTCTTTACTCCGACCCTCTTTGGTGGTGGCAATTCCGTCCATCATCGTACATCTGATATTATCTATTAAAATTGAATATTAAGATTGAAAAAATGATAATCATTAAAATAAAAGTAATGCATTATACTTTCACACTTTAATGCATTCATCGTGCCCCAGGCAATACGGCCAAATTTCTTATATCTTTTCATTTAATTAACGATATAGAAATACAATTATATTTGTATTTTTGATATTCTCTCCGGTGAAATGTGTGTATGATCTCTTTGTGTCTTATTACAGTTGGCATTTTTAACGCAGATAGCAAGCGATGCATAAATGTTACAACTGATTCAAAATTTTTTTTTTTTTGGATATCTTAAAGAATGATTTTTTAATTGCGCGTATTTTATTCTTCCTTTACGTACACTGCATTTAATTTTCTCTCTGTTTATCTTTCATGAAACTGTATTCCACTGGCTGTTATATCATGTAATTCATACTTTATTTTGCGTACAATTTTTTATTTTGTTTAATTAACTTTTATCTTATGTACCCACTTTTCTTTAGCCGTATTTCATGTACCTACATCGTATTTCTTTCACTACGTTTCACATACTCCTTCTTTTTCTTCAATCTTAGACTTTAAGAGGTGTGCGCAATCTTGTTAACCATTTGGACTTTGTTTACATCAGTGTTGGCTCTACAACCCCTACTATTGTCCTCCACAACGGTCTTCCTCCATTGATCTTGGTCTTGGGATAAAATTATTAAGGTGTAGTTCACCAAAGCAGATAATTCATTGGATGCGTTATCACTCCATCTTCGTTTTGGCCTTCTTTTGCTCTTTCGGCCCATTGGTCTTGCCTTTAGTAGGGACTTCGGCGATTGTCATTCAGTCATTATCTCAATGCGATCAAAGACTAAAATCTTTCCAATTTTATACATTTGGGACTCTTAATTAAAAAAACTAAATTAAGAGGAGATCGTTGTAGCACCTGCACCAAATTCCATTGTCTAGTAGCGGTTCAAAGATTTTATTTTTAATGGCTCTTACAAAATTGGCTTCAGATGACTGGAAGAACCCTTGTCTCATAATGTGCCTGAATTCAGTCTTACCATTGTTATTTCTTACTACATCAATCCAATTTTTTTGGACGTACGTCTGTGGACGCACATTTTCAACTCTGATTTTGTGAGCACCAACATTTATACACAATAAAATAGGACTGAGAAAATCTTAAATCTAACCAATCTCATAGAATTTCTACGACCTGACTCCAAAGAGAGAGATTTTTTTACACAACCCTGCCTTTTACTAGTCAATATTTTGAAGACTTCGAATACGTCACGAACGGAGGCAAAAAATTTGATACAAAAAAAATACGAAAAATTAAATTAAATTAATTAGTAAAACATCTACATCAGTCAACTGATATAAAAGTATAGGAAGGTATCTTCTTCGAACTTTCTTTACTTCAAAGCATCTGAATTTCATCCGGTCCCGTACAGCTGCCAACGATGCCTCTCAAGTCCTTCGATATTTTAATCAAATTTGATTTTAATCTGCGGAGAACTCAGGAACTTTTAACTTCGTTTCCTGGCTATCAATAAGCCTGACTCGGTCCTACCTTGCCTTCCTTGTATTATATGATCAATCATCTCTCCACCCCTTCCACCCTCCGTCACCCGCAACCCTCGCAGCCTCCCCCGCGGCCAACCCTTGTCGAGCCCGCAACATGTTGCCTTTAATTTCATGCTGTGCTCTTCTGCCGGCGTGCTGTTTCATTTCCTTTAGCGAAAATTTTAAATAACATAGTCATTGTGTTTGTGTTACAAATTTAACTAATTTTTATTATAAAAAATTCATTATTCGTATGAATTGCAGTATTATTAGCAACTGTCATTATTTTAACGTTGCTACGCACCAATTATTTGACATTAATAATTTTTTTTTATGGGCAGACCGAAATCTGATACATGGATGCATTAATACAATCTATGTTGAATGCATTTCAAGGTACATTTGTGGTTTTTTAAAAAAAAATATGAATTTGACGGCCGTTGCCAAAATTGAATACCTACCTATTGCACATATTCTCTAAATAAAGTTAAAATATAATATTATGCTGATGCACGATAGGAGTTAAAAATTAAAAATTTTGATTTTCAGGCGTATTCTAATAGATATGTTATTATTCGAAAAAATATCGTATATACTTTAATAAGGAATAATGCAAAAAAAAAACTACTTTGAAAAATAAAATTTAGAGGTTTCATTACCAATTGCGAAAACTATTTATACTAACTTGATAATGAAAAAAAATAACAACAGATGTCTAGTTCAGAGACTAGTTCAATTTTTGAAGTGTTCTCGATTCGAATATGTATATAGAACTTGGTATATAGAACGATGGAATTGGTGAACGTTGCATTGTATAGACTTAAGCCAGCTCATACAGGTTGTGAGCCCTGAGCTATCGTATAAGAGACCTCCATCCACTCTTTCATATATAAATAGCTTCGTCTCTGTGAGACTTCTATAATTTATTCTTAATTAAAATATGTATTAATTTTTAAATGAATTCCATACCATTTGTGAAATAACGATTTAAAATCGGGTACACTTCATATATTCATACATTCTTTCTAAAAGATATGTTAAAATATCTATCTCTCGAAAAAATAAACTCATCAGAATATGTAAATTTCTATCACGGTATAGTGCTTTAACCGATTCTGTGTTGTATTGATCAGACGTTGGTTATGAACGTTCACAGTAGATTGACCAAACCTTTGTCTCCTTCAGCCAAAATGTTCTTATGACGATTATGGGCCATAATATAAGCCGGCCAACCGAATTGATGAATATTCATTCACCTAGGTACCAGAAACACAGGGAACAGGAAAGTAGGACTCAACATACTCCAATTCTCCTCTCTCTCAAGCCTCTCGATCACCTCCAACTGTTTACTGTATAGAGTTTTATAAATAATCTTCGAGTCTCCAAGGGATGTAAACCTTCAACATACAACCTTCAATTACGGAGCATATTTCCGGCCGTCACAAGGTCAAATGATACGGAAATGGGGGAGGTTACAGAAATTATTTCGTTATAAAGGCACAAGTCCCAAACGCAACCAGAGACCAGGAACTAGTAGCCCAACTCATCTGATTCTCGCATCAATTTGTTCCCGCTATTCCGTCTTTGGCCTTTCGACCGACTGGAAGCACTTTATTTTTTAAATGCGATTTTTATTATAACCTCAATGAATACACAATAAACTCAAACTTAATAGCGTCCATATTATTTGCTTTCCACACCTAAAGTGAAACCTTCTACGAACACCGGACGATTCTATATGTAGGGTGGGAATTCTTCCTTCACACTACCTGATTGGCAATCCTCAATTTTATCAACTCGCTTTCTTCGAGGTCCCCGATTATGAAATGAAAGATATGTTACATTTCTAGATATTTCATTACACGTACTAGATAATTAAGATTTCTGATCTTTATTATTTTCAAAATTAAATTTTCTTTATTCGTCTGAACCTTCATTTATCCGGCTTTTTTTTAGATTTCTTTTTAAGATCCACATCTCAAATGCTTCAATTCTTTGATTAAAAACCTATATTACAAAAGTTGTCAAATTTTCTGAATAATATATTTTTAATTACAATATTTCTCATAAGCTTTTAATAAATGCTAGGTGGCGTCAAGATGTCTAGTTCATTTTATTAACAGAATACATTCAAGTAACAAATTATATTAATTTTTAATTCAATTAGAAACATTAATGTAATATCCGCGACAGTCAAAATACATTTTCCGAACATCTTTATAAGTGACTTGTGTAAAATTTGTTTTAAAATATATATTTGTACATCAGCAGTTAAAAAAAATACTTAGGATTATTTAAATCAGTAAAGACGGCCTTTAGTAACCACCATATATGATGTCACCTTCAGAAGCTAACGCCCGTGCGAAGGAAAATAATTTAATTTAAAATGATGATAGATTTTCTGCGAAACTCCAAGCGTCATGGCATTAAATTTCATTATAAAAATGTTCAAATGGTGCTCGATGAAAGAAAAACACCATTTGGCACTTTGTCGTATAGTGGTGAGTTGATTGATTGTATTGTATTCAGTTTACTTATCCACTCTACAAAAAGGATTCTATCACTTATTATAAAAAAAATCTGTAATCCTATTCAAGCTTTTCTTCTTTTTCTTGTGCCTTATCCGTTTACTTTATTTTCTGCTGCCTGAAATAGCTCCACGGCAAACTGGCTGAACCACTATCTTCCGGCAATCTTTTCCCGCATCCTTGTACTTCTCTGGATGTCTCATCACTTGTCCAATATATTGAAGTTTTTGAATTTTTTTTGTTCTAATTGCTTATTTTTCTTTATTCATCCAAACCATGATATTATCTTCTTCCGTACCTATCTTTATTCATCCAGCTTGTTTTGAGTATTATTCTGTAGATCCGCATCTCAAACGCTTCAATTTGCCTTATAGATTATTCGATAAGCGTCCATGGTTCCATTCCACGAAATAATATCGACACCACGTAGCATCTGATCATTCGCATTAGTATTCGAACTTAAGATTAGATTTAAGGTTTCTTAAGATAAAAAAAATATATAATAGATTTTTTTTTTATTGTTACAATAATATTTATTACACAATTTTGTTATTCATAGTGCCTCTCCATTTAAGAGCATTGCTCTTGTGCTCGGACAAGGAACTTTGAATTTCTATATATAATTATTTACATTTAATTATTTTGTATTATATTATATATCTAGGATGAAGTAGTAGAGTGAATGTCTTTGACTTTGAAGGTAATGGTATCTAGTTCAGTTCATAGAGATGTTCTTTCAATTTGCTTTTCAATTGTTCTGTATCCTGTATCTTTTTCACTTTGATTGGAAGGTTTATAAAAAATTTCATGCCTGAGTATATAAAACCTTGTTGATATTTTTTTGTATTGCATTTTGGGATTTTAAAATTGTCTCTTAATCTCGGTGTTGCGGTTTTTTCGAAATTTGCCTGATCTTTTTCTTTTATAAGTTGTATAATATATACTCTTTTGTATATAAATTCTACCTTTGGGACTGGAAACATTTTGAATAGTGTTTGTGTGGAGAATGTTGATTTTTTTTAAGTATGACTTTAATAATAGTTCTCTGAATTACTTTAATTCGATCTATTGGATTATTATAAGTTCCACCCCACCCTATTATTCCATATTGGAGTATTGAATGGACAGTTGCATAGTATACCTTTTTTTTAAGATAAGATTTTTTTTCAAGATAAGACTGTTAATGTCACCAGAAATAAATGACCTCTAAAAAACCGCCTAGCGTGACTCAAATAAACCAGTTACTGGAAGATGTTTCTGTGAGAAACCTCAAAAATCAACTTCAAAAAAAGCATGTGTATATGTAGACAGAATATAGCGACATTCAATCTACTCTTCTACCACTACCACGACGCCATGATAAATATGCAGTTAAAATTAAAAAAATATATCCGGCAACTTTGATACATGTTTATTACAACGCCGCAATCAACATCAACTACGTTTTTAGAAAACACATTGAAAATACAAATTATCTCACTAATACAGGCAGAAAAGATAAAACATCTGAGTTTTCTCTCCTGGTATATCATTCCTGTTTCTTTCATCTGATTATTGATATTGAAGATTATTCTAGCAGGGATGTCCTCAAATATTTATATGGTTTACCTATTCGTGCCAAATCTTTGTATCCCTTCAAGCTACAGTCATGTACACTACCTTATATTCACAACAAACCAAGGTGAATACCGCAATATTTACAAACCCAAATAGTTTTCCGCATTATGTAAGTGGCCGATTATTCATATTTAATCATTCTGAGCACATAAAACATGAGTTAAGTATCAAAATAAAATAACTATCATTTTTATTATTTTTCGATTAGAATATCAACATATTCTTTAAGCTTATTTCTACATTTTAAATATTATTTAACTACCATATGAAGTATTGATCTAAAGTTATTTCTTGTAAAAATCAGCTTATTCAAGTTATAAACAACATGTGATACTGTTTTCTTTGGTTTGCCAAAAAATAGTACAATATGTGAGGTTTTTGAATATACCTACGTCATCATTGATTGTAACCAGAATAACTTCTTTAGAAAGGCTTGAAGGATGCGGAATTGAAGGTATTTTAGGTATTTTTGTTTATTTTCACCGAGGAGAAGCTCCGGGAGCAAATTAAAAAGATTTATTATTGTTGTAGCCTGTTGGCGTATGGGTTATGTATCTAGTGATCTGGTTGGACACCAGCAGCATAGTCCTACTTTCATAGCACAAGCGTTTAACTTATTTTGAAAATTGTAAGAATATTAATGCGATACTCATTTCGTGCTCGCATCTCCATCTTAAAAAAATATGACTTGAAGAAAAAGGCATGAGCGCGCAGCGAAAATACGCTCTTAGATGGTACAAGACTTATGCCACCGCGGCGTCGCCTCCTATACTTCCTTAGAATTCAGCTTGTTCTCGGTCATCACCTTCCGACACGTTCTGGAATTAGCGATGGCGAAAGTATATGCGCTACTCACCACCACCCCGACGATGGCCATGGCGGCCCCCAGGGTGCCGGCCGCTATGTACACGTTGTGCAGCCGGTCGTGGTACAGCGCCAGGGGCAGGCGCACCTCCCGCACGGAGCCCCCGCCCCCGCCCTCCCCCTCGCCCTGCGCGGCGGCCACCGTCTCCACTATGAAGTCGTCTGTTGAAATATTAAAAAGGTTTGATTAGTTATACTTACATCAATTCATTAGTATCACATGAGATAAATGAAATAGAAAGATATAAAAATTCCCCCTTACAGTATGGTATTATTGGGTGGGGAGGGGCTTATAAGTCCACCGTACAGCCATTAATCGTAATGCAAAAAAATATTATTAAAACGATTCTCAAAAAACCTTATGACTATCCTACTGTAAATATATTTCAAGAATTTAATGTACCGTCACTCACAAAAATATACAAAACAAACTCCCTATGCCAAATTTACAAATAATATTTTATAAATAAATCTCACCCCAGAATGTATAAGTAGTAGACATAGAACAAATGGACAAATAAAGATACCATCTTTAAGAACCACCATGGCACAACAACATTATACATACTTGGGAGTTAAATGGTACAATACATTGTTGTGGCAAAACAAATTTCAAGAAAGGAACATTCCAAAATACGAACAGTTTAAGAAAGAAGTCAAATCCTTGATTTTCGACAACGATGAATTGTAACATTGCCCGTATGTCTCAAATGGTTTCTAGATAATAGAAAAAATGACTACTTCTAAATGGTTTCTGCTTTTATACTTTAATTTAGCTTGTAAATACTCCTCCCGTAAGCTCAAGCTTTGGCTCATATTATGGGGAGTGTAATGTCTGTAAAAATGTTATAGCATAGAATCAATTTATTATAAAAGACATATATCTACTTTATAAATAAATTATAAACAAAATTTATTAAAATTAAACAAAAATATACAGAAAAAAAAAATTGTTATTACTAGGATACGAACAAAAAACTTTTCCTTACCGAGCTACAGCGATTACAAATTCGCAATGATAGCCATTTAACAGTACGAAAAAAATTGAAACTTATATGTAGACATGTGAGTCAATAATTAAGATTTTTATAAAAAGATAATTAAAATTGGATTTAATTTTTTTTTCGCAACAGTCTATTCAAGCATTACATATGGTGTAACAGAACTAGTCCACAATACTTTACTGGTAGATTATTACCTAAATTATGAATCAAAAGTGTTCCAAACTTAATGATTATGGAGAAAACCTACTTGTAAGAATTCATTTTATTAAAATTTTTCCGATTTATTTTCTACGAAATGTTAAACTGTCATTTTTGTAAAACATTCACTTTAATACAAGTCAAACAAAATAATTTATTGTATTAAAGCGAATAAATTTTTAATGTTCCAGATAAGTTACTTTTATGATAGTCCAAAATTTTACTAAAAAAAATTCAAAAATATCAAATGAAAAATGTTAATTTTGAAGTCGCTTATATCCTGTAGCTATTGATATTAGGAAATTGTTGTTTGAACACTTTACACATATTACTAATTTGGAAATGAATCTTTTTACGTGTAAAATATTGTAAACTTGCTCATTTTCACCCTGTATATCACTCACTTTTACAGAGTAAATTGATAATTGAGTCGTAAAGTTACAAATACGATCTGTGTAAATTACAAAAAAAAAGTGTTTCACACAATGCCTTAAAAAGGTTTTAATATACTTAATATTTTTATTGATGTAAATATGTTTATCTACTATTATTTAAAAGAAACATCGTATTCTTTAAATAAAACATTATTAAAAATTCACTAAGCGGATTCTGCCACTCATCTTGAACAACGCTTGAATCAGAGCGGGTTATGATACGCACTTTTATGGACGGAGAGGATTTTGCCAGTTTCTGAACTACGCACTTTAATACTTCCACAGAGAATTTCGCAAGTCACGTGGGATTCGGAGCGAATTTTGCTACTCGTCTAAATATTCGTTTTAAATTTGGAAACTTCACCATTTGACGCTCCAAATACATTTTTTTCAAAATTTGTCCAGAACGGATTTTGTAGCTCTACGAGTCGATTCAAAATGGAACACATGAACAAACTGATCATATGGTTGAAGAAAAATTAAAACTAAAACAGTTGATACTGACCACTTTGATCATCAACGACTCGGATGTGATATTGTATAAGTGATATATCTATTATTAATTAATTAAATAATTTTGTATTGACCACTTGGAGTAACTCTACGTCTACGTCGGTTTCAATACCACTGTATCTTCGTCAAGACGTATGCATCTTCGCATTAACAGTTATTTAATTAATTAATAATTATGTCCAACCACAAAGTTAACACTATAAACATCAAAGATATATATTATTCCGTTTTAATTTTATTTAAATATTTTCGAAATAAAAACCCATTTTATTTTGAAATTCCAGTTTAAGAAAATAGTTCTACGACATTTAATACAAATACGATGAATCAATTAGAAATATTGGGTTACGAAAGCGGAATAATTTCTTGCCAGTGAAAAGCGTAACCAATCTTTAAAACTCTCCAATTGATTCACAAATTACGATCAATCAATTGTTCTTAAATCGTAACAACATAATAAAATGTTTTATTCTTAGAAATATAAAAATATTTATCACTTATAATAAATGTTTGATCTTATATATGTAATATCGCAATGTCCTTCTGTGTCTCACGTAGATAAATTTGAAATAAAAAATGCAAGACAAAACTTTCTAGACAAGTTTTACAATGACATGGATGGTGAACTGCGAAAACAAAATTGTGAACAAATAATGAATTTATTAATAATAATAATAAGTTTTATTCATATCTTATTATTCGTATTGTGTTACACTTTGACTGCCTAACTAGGGATTACCTGTTTGAAGCAAATAGCTATTTATAAAGCAAAAAGAATTATAAAATATAATTTAGTATACATTACAATGAATTTTTAAATTAACAAATATATAATAAATTTAAATTTGATAAAATAATTAAAAACAGAATTAAAGGTAAGGTAAAACAAAAGAAAATAAAATAAAATATAATATGCCTTCTAAGGGATTTTTTAAAATTACAAAATACCTATATAATAAAAAATTTAAATAAGCAAAAAATATTGAGAAGAAATACACAGGAATTCATTTTAGGGTTTTCTCAGATAGCTCTCGTTTTATGTCAATAAGCCACCCATTTAACTGTTTTTTAGAGCATGTGGTCTCATTTTTTAAAAGTTATCCGGTATCAAATTATATATTTTTGGGCCTATGTATGCAAAATGCGTTTGTCATAACTTAAAATTCTTTTTGTCAGTTTTTACACATCCTTTGGTAGACTTTCTAGTTTGGTATTGGTGGTTTACTTGTACATAACTATTTATATTTTTATGATTATGTAAAATTACTTTGTGAATATATATAAATTTATTATAAATAACTTTCCAACTTAGACTTTTTTGTGTGGGATGAAACAGGTGTCACCTTTGATAAATTATTCAACTTTGCCCTGGGCACGTTGATAGACTTTTGTCTGCGTTAAAGGAGACTATTTTTTTGTACAGTCTAGACGTGATTTTTAAAAATAAATCATTTTTAAATATATGTGATATTCTTTTTTGAAATGTCTATAAATTTATCATTTATGTGTTGAATTTGATGAAATTTAACGAATAGCAATTTTTATTAGTGACGATATCAAGTAGTTTTAAAGTGTGTTATGAAAATTGCATTAAGTAAAATTGTGTTATGGCGTGTTATTTACAAAATGGTGTTATGAAAATTGCGTATACTCGGGACGCTTTTATAGTTTATTTTCTGCAAGGAATTATTTAGATATACTTTTCAGATTATATTTGTGATTAAATTGATAATGTTTTATTATGATATCCTTTTTATGCAAGCAAAATTCAATTCCGTACGTAGGTACTGTATTGATGTACATTCATTGATGGAAATTCTAGTTTGTATTGTAACTTACGAATTAGATGGGTGATGCAAGTTGTCGAATAGTAGAGATTCAACAAGCTTTATTAATAAATTAACAATGTTAAATTGAAAGCTTCTGCACTAGAATGGGATTATTGTGCACGAAACAATTATTTGGGGTGGAACACTTGACAGCCAAATAATACAATTGAAATTTTTACAAAACAGATTTTTGAAATAAAAATGGTCTCTTCTTAAGGCGATCGTCCAGCAGAATGAGCAAATTTCACAATTTTTTCTCATATATTCTCTTGCATTTTTCATCACATTTTTGTATGGAAATATCTCATTTTAAAATTTATTCATCAGGTTACATATATTTTAAATACGGATATTATATTAAAATCAAAGTAAATTAAATAATTTATTAATAAATTACTAAACCTTCGATGTTTTAAAAATGAAGAAAATTGCTCCACTTTGTGGGCTTTTTATGAAAGAATGGCCTCGTGAGATGTCTTTTTTATTCAACAATATTACAAAATAAACAATTGCGTATACCAATTGCATATACTAAAAAACAAACAATTATCTTAAATTTATTACAATTATTGCAAAATCTGTTAGTTTGTTTACATGCAATTAATGTTTCATAAAACACTGTTTTTTCAATTATTTTTATTTTATGTGTATTTTTTTCAATCCTTTTAAGATAGTTGATAATTTTTTCTTTAATAAATTAAAGAAATAGACATTATTATTTTAAAATTAATACAAAAAAATCAAAAAATTATTCTCGATTTCAGATTTTAGCTATTTAATCAAGGCACTGCGTATTGTGTCATAAATACGTTGCGTCTTGATTAAATATCTAAAATCCGGAATATCGACAAAGAGTTTGATTTTTTTTGTTTTTATTATAAAGTTATAATATCTATTCTTTTGACTATTGAAGTAAAAAAGTTGTCAACCATGTAAAGAGTTGAAATAACCCCACAAAAAAATAAAATATTTTTAAAAAACAGTATTTTTAAAACATGAATTGCAAGTAAACAAACTTACAGATTTTGCAATAATTGTGATAAATTAAAGATTATCGTTTACTTTATTATACTATTGAATAAAAAAGACATCTCACGAGGCCATTCAGTCGTAAAAGGCCCACAAAGTGTAGCAATCTTCTTCATTTTTGAAACATCGAAGGTTTGGTAATTTATTAATCAATTATATAATTTAGTTTGTGACATTTTAAAAAGACATCCGTATTTAAATTATATGTAACCTGATGAATAAATTTTAAAATGAGATTTTTCCCCACAAAAATGTGATAAAAAACGCAAGAGAAGGTATGAGGAAAAAAATGGTGAAATTTGCTCACTCTGCTGGACGATCGCCTTAATGACATACCTTCGCAGGTCTTCCCAGTGTACCCTGGTCTGCAGGCGCAGTAGAATGAGTCCACGCTGCTCCAACAAGTGCCTCCATTAGCACAAGGGTTTGTGTTGCATGTCTGCGGAAAATGCAAACATAAAACATCAAAATACATCATTTTCTACGCAATGTAAAAATCTTCAATACTAACGGTGGTAAGATGCTAGGCTACGCCAGACGGCACTATTTTCACAACCTTAACTCGCGATCGAATGGATACTGACGAACTAACGCTACTTGTTGTGAAAGTTTTATTTTAATTGGCATTTTGTGGAAAACTGTAAATAATTAAGTACAATTTCAGCAAGACGAGATCATAGGTTATCAGAAAAGTCGCTTAGATTAACAAAAAATGGAGGGTTCACACAAACATACATTATTTTATTATAAAAAAATATTTTTTTACATTTTAATTAATGTTTAACTTTCAACCTATTACTGTAAAGGTGAAAGTTTAACGTAAAAAGTCCCATTTATTTAAAAGCGAACGATCAATATCGTAATTAATTTTAGAGGGTTCTGTTAATTATAATTATAACCTCGCAAGTTCTGCTGTATAAACGTTTTATTAACATATATTTTTTTAAATAAATTTTATAATAAATTTATAAATAATAAAAAAATAAAACTATATACATCAGTTTCTATTAAATTGTTTAATAATTAATTCAATATAACTTTGTGTGAACACAATTTATACGTTAAATCTTGAAGAAGGGATCCGAAACATATTAATTATTCAATAATAATAGTAGTTTAATACAAAGTATTTTCTTTTTATTAATATTTATGGTAAAGTTAAATTATTATTTTTAGATGTCTTACATTGACAATATAAATATTGCACGGAAAAAAGTATGAAAGTTTTTAGGTGTTTATAGGGCTAACGACCGATCATATGGCTGGCTACATAAGCCATTACTGAAATCACTTTACAGAATGTAATGTTCAACGATTCCCTCCAAGATCGCCCAAACGTATATAAAATTTTTGTATGTTGTATATTATATGGTTTATGTCCACCTTGTCTTGGATTTATAAACTACTTAGCTAAAGCCATTTATGTTTTTTTTTTTCACCTTTTAAAGATTTATCATTCACATGAAACTGTACATAGATGTCTCCGCTGGTAAATAAATAAAGGTTTCTATATTTATTTTGATCGAAGTATGAAATGGTCAAAATGATAAATGGTCTCTTAGGCCTCGGGTACGATACAAGCGGCGAGCGGCAGAGCGTCGGAGCGTTAATGCGCCCGAGTAGTGAGGAACGCCGACCACGATATAACTAAGCTCACTGCTCTGCTGTCAATGCATTCCCCACTACTCGGGCGCATTGACGCTCTGCCATTTGCCGCTTGTATCGTACCCGAAGCCTCATATGACAGTGAAACATGGACTCTGAAGGATAATGTTATGCATTATGAACTGGTTGGAAGCATTCGAGGATACACCAAAGAATGCTTCGTATACCGTGGACCGACATGGTCAGCAGCATGAATATGCTTCAGAGATCTGGAGCCAGTAGAGAGCTACTGTCCTATATTAAAGTGAAGAAGATTTCTTATTTGGGTCACGTGCTACGTGAGGGTAAATATCGCCTCCTCCGACTAATATTCGACGGCAAGATAAAAGGAAAACGGGGAGTTGGTAGAAGGCAAAATGTCCTGGATGCACAACATCAGAGAGTGGACCGGAATGAGACAAGTTTTGGTTTTGTTCCAAGCAGCGCAGGACAGAAAGATTTTCGCATAAGTGATCACCAACGTCAGGGAGACCTGACAAGGCATAAAAAGAAGAAGAAGAGTATTAAAATGATTTCAATTCTTTACACTTTGTTTAAAAATAAATTAGTTTCTGAGAAGTTGAATTTAAACTCCATCTATTGTGAGTACTAGACAATATTTAAAATGTTATCAATATTTCTTCGAAAGACACTGTGTCTCTATTAGATTCACTTTGTTTATATTTTTATCTGACAAACATTCACAAAATCTTCATTTTATCTTCGCTGCAGTGTTACTAATCAAACCTGCCCTGAAATAAGATAAAGTAAGTTACAAATTGAATAAGGGGAAAGAAAAACAAGAACGAGACACTCCGCACTGCCCCCAGCACACGGGGGCAACCTTCTCCGAGAATGCTGGGAAAATGAAATAAATTACACGGCGAGAATCTTACTTAATTAATTGTATCGCTCCTGATATACTGGCCGTGATTAATCCTGCGTAGTAGGTGAATCCTGATAAATCACCTCCGGCTGCTACAGTCTGGCGATAAAATTGTTCCACTGCAACCTGAATATAATTTCGGTAACTTATTTGTTTCGCTGGAATATTAAAAAAATAATGTTCATCTCGGGATGAGACCGTGAAGGGGCCTTTTCTCTTATCGTATCTTGTCAGACAAGAGTAGTCAATGTAACAGAATACTCGGAGAGATGAAAACGACAATAGACAGGCCACATCGCAAGTACGGAGGACAGACAGTCGTTGAACGTTGAAGGCACCGAAGGCAGTTATTCATCGATAGCCAGGGGAAACCAGAGGCCAATAAAAAACGATGGACAGAGAAATATTGGGAGGCCTTCATCCATCGGTGAATAGAAAATGGCTGATGACGATAAAATCCTTACGAGAAACAGATTTTTTTTTGCAATACAGACCGCTCCACTTACAATGCAAGTATATATTGGAGTACCTAAATGGAGGCGATCCGCTGCTTGATGCATTCAATGCTATCATTAAATACATCGACATGATCGTTCAGTTCATTTAGGAGTTGCATACTACGCGTTACGGTGTGCTTTTTAATTATATCCGTTCTGCATTTTAGGACATGAAATAGCGCGTGACCTCGATTTCGCAAATAATTATTTGGTACAAACAGGGCGTAATTCTCTAGCAGGTTTGGGGCATCAATTTTATTTCTTAAAATTTTAACCCCCAACATGACTAGGCCCTCCTGTCTGCGCGACTCGAGGCTGCGGTAGTTGCATTCCCTCAGCAATACTTCATGGTTCATGAATGTAGGATATATATTTATATAATTCAATATTGTTTATGCACTTCTTGAACGTTTTTCACATATTTTTTTAAATCTTCTTGTTATGTATTATCTTAATATTATCCTCACATTCTTCACTGCTGTAGTACGCCGATTATCATTACTATCATCATCATCGTCATTCACTGTCCATCTTCTTCTGGATGAATTCGTTATTAATTTAACACTTTCTTCAGTCCTCAGCTAATCCTTGCTATATCCCTCCCGTTGCACCAATAAGTGAATTGCCACCCAACGAGACTTTTAGCGTCGAGTACCATATCTAGCTTTGGGATAGCAACAATGAATGTCCAATAATTTACCGTGCGTTTTATATAGATACACTTAATAAACTACCTGAAGAGATATTAAAAAATATGAAATAAAAGCATCTGTCGACGTATGTTAGATGTGAGAGAAACGTGCTACGAAAAATGTATGGACCTATGCGGGGTAGAGGAGTTTAGAAAATGAGATCACAAAAATAATCCTTAACCCGCCAACGGTGACGTATGTCTGTGAGACCGGGTATTTTCAAAAATTCGAATAACTTTTTCCCCCGCCATTAATTTTTGTCATGATTTCGAGTAGCTGCCGCATTGCACGTACCCCGCCGTCAGGTCAATCCGCGACGTCGAAGTGGATGCATGTTCTGGAATTTTGGCGCCAACCCGGTGCGTGAGACGGCGTCACCGACTACGTAAGTAAAATAGTCATAGTTGAATTATTGATTATTAGCATTTTGTCGGGGCTATATACATTTTTTACTTATTTATTTATTTATTTATTCATTCATTTACGCCAAAATAGGCTTTTACATATGTAGATATATAATATATATATTTTACATATGCAAAAATAATATAAACAGAGAGAAAAACAAAAAAAAGAAAGTGTATATAATTTACATTATGGCGGAATGAAGCGCTCTCAGTATCGCGCCCCTATACTGTGACAGGCCAGAACCAAACACGTCCGCTATGTTTGTATAATTGTTACCTAACCTGTGTATTCTAGGTACTAGCGAGTTATAGTGAGCATTTGTTCTAGTATTGTCACAGTAAAAAGGCGTCGGCACTCGAGTAGTTCGACTGGGTACATGGAACATTATTAAGGACAAAATTTCAGGGCTGTGGTAATGCGAGTTTACAATTTTATATAATAAAATCAGATCGGATAAAACTCTCCTGTCCGATAGTGGCAATAAACCGGTAAAATATAATAAGTTTGTATAGTTAAGATTTTCTATTGGGATATGGAGACGGAAATTTATGTAGCGTAAAAATTTATGTTGAATTCTTTCTATTGTATGAACATGAGCATTGTAATAGGGACACCAGATAGATGAGTTGTATTCGATTTGACTTCTAACAAGAGAACAATAAAGGAGTTTGACCGTTTGACTATTTGTGAAGGAATTACAAGAGCGCAGAACAAAGCCAAGTGTTTTCATAGCCTTGTTTGCTATATTATTGATATGGTTTACGAATGATAATTCCTCGTCAAATAAAATGCCAAGATCATTAATTTCAGTAACGGTTTTCAAGGGAGTGGCATTAATCGAGTAGTTAAAAATGATAGAATTTTTAATTGTATGAAAGCGTATAATTTGGCATTTGTCAATATTTAGAAGGAGTTTATTAGTACTGCACCAGTAATTCAGATTAACTTATGTAAGTTTATTGCATGATTTTATCGATATTTCACAAAAATATTCTATATTTATTTCAAATTACAAACATTGTTACAGCATGTCATACGAAAGTGTCTCGAGTCTCTTCTACATGATGAGGACGGAACATCAATTTAAATCTACAATGACACCAAGGGCGGCGTCGATGTCGTAGATCGTTTATGTGCAAATTACAATTGTGCTCGAGCACCAAGACGCTGGTCTATGGCAGTTTTTTACGAAATGCTCAATGTCAGTACCATAAACACTCAAGTGATACTTACAGCTTACAACTAAAAGTAAAATCTTAAACGTCGTCACTTGATTTAGAATGTGGCTGTGAAATTGATTGAACCTCACATAAGAGAACGACAGATGCAGTTGAACTTGCCACGGTCAATGAGACAAAGACGATAGATGAGGTACCTGGGATGGTTGGTCCATCAAGAAATGGCCGGTGCTATGAGTGTGTATGGAAAAAAAAATAGAAAGACGAAATATACTTGCTACAAGTGCAAAAAATATTTGTGTCTTGAACATGTAGTGCCTTCTTGCAGAAGCTGTTTGACTGAAGATTGTCATTTTTCAGATCAAATTTTTTGTTAATTTTTTGTTGGAAGGATGCCACTTTTTGTTTATTTTATGTAATTTACTAGTGTACAAAAGTTTTAAATACTGAACTAATTAAAAAAAAAAAGATTTTTGTGTTTTCTCATATTTAAAAAAAATTATGTTTCAAAAGATAGTAAATTTTAATGTTTTAAGTGAAATTGTTTATAGTATAAACGTGCTGCAATTAATGAATTATTTTCGTTTTATTGTCAAATAACGTACAATTAAAAATAAAAATTAATAATAAATAAAATATTTTTTAAAATCTTCCATTGTAAATCCCGGTGCGTGAGACCGGGGTCACCAATGATATAAGTCAAATTGACGTCACCAATGTCGGGTTAACGGACACCCAAGTGTTAGGAAAGACCAAAACTCCGCTTGGAGGATAACCTGAAGAGTAGAGCTGCTACACTGCTAGAGAACTAATGCCCGAGGTAGGAGATCAATGCTCTAAGTGGGCTGCGAGGCCTTTGTGATGTTTCTCTTGTTTTGGGACATCCTCGTAATAATGCAATTTAGGCATTTACAATGCCTTTATTCTGTGTTTATTTATCAGGTGATACTCGACCATAGCTCGACTATCTGATGCGGTGGGCCTATTTTGTCTGCTCAACGCGCGTTCTGCTCGTGGCCATTGTCGCTTGGGTGCGTACGCAGCTATCTCTCAGGATTGAAGGAGACGACTACTAACCCGTCTCACAGTCATTCATCATCATCATCATTCTTGGCACTACAACCCTTGGTGGGTCTTGGCCTCCTCAATAATTTTCCTCCACTCATCTCGGTCTAGTGCCAGCTCTCTTCAGTTCCGAAGCTCAAAGGCAGAGATATCTTTGAGGACGTTGTCACTCCATCTCAATTTTGGCCTTTCTAAGCTCCTTCGCCCTGTTGGCTTTGGTTCAGCAGGGACTTTGGTGCTTGATGCTCGGACATTCTCTCCACATGACCCAGCCACCGAAGTCTTCCCATTCATTCCCATTCATCCCATTCAGTCTCACAGTCATTAAAATAGAAAAAAGGAACAAACGTTCGGAAGCTTTTAATATATTTTCCGCAGATGGATAGACAAAATATATGGGTAAATTTAAATTATTTTGAAAAACAAAAGCTTGCTTATAAATAAGATGTGAACAAAGATTTAAAATGTATTCGCAAGGGCTGGCTTAAATTTTGTCAGCATTTTTTTCATCCCCTCTGCCTACTTAGAGAAGGATAGAGGATGAAGCGTCACACTCTTCTGACGCAGAAGTCTCGCCTCATCCACATTCACATACCTTTCTAAGCAAGCTCGACAATTGATGAGACTTGTAACAGGACCATCGTCACTATCTGGTTAACCTAGTCATCCCAAGACTTTTTTACCGTTTTTACCTTATTAGTTCGCTGACCAAACCAATCTTTTCTTTAACTCAAAAAACTCTGATATATGTTTTCTAGTTGGCAACACACTGTGTAGCAATATTTGAACGCCCGCATTAAGGGCAGTGAGATAACTTGGTTAGTATTTACTATCTGTGGATTCGCTTCTTGCCTAAATGAAGAATGCGCTAACACGCTGAGGGAAAGATTTATACCCTGGTGGTGAGGCGCGGCATGGCATCTATTTCCAACAATTAAATGAGCTACATGTTACAAAAATGCTTAACGTGATAAATTATATGAGCAACGGTAAAGATTTCCTACGCTTTTCGACATTGCAGACACTTGTCGCGGAAATCACCTAGATTTCATATTATTATGTATGGAAGCGTTATTAGAGAAATTGTTTTTTTTTTTTTAATATAAGACCAAGAAGTATGAAGAAGATCACATTACAAATTTAAACATTCTGACTCTTCTAAAAATAAAATTATAAACTTGAAATTTACAAATTGAACATATCTTTCCAAAATATACACTCTGAGATAATGGGGTTTAATGTTTTTGGTTCTTGTCAATATATTTATTGTTTTCATATTTATAACAATTTAATTGCATTATAAACAGGTGAGACAATTTTTTTTTCAAATATGCTTTAATACGATTTCTTTGTATAGATTCGTAATCGATTTTTTAACATCAGTATCCAAATATTAAACACGCTGTGCATCAACACATAATTTTGTTGAACGTTATTTTTGTCAAACCGTTTTTTTCTAAACCAAAGTTATCCTGAGATATTAGAAATCTAAATTTAACATGACCCTAATTTGACATTTTTTTCCGGCGCCTAATGTCAATGTTGAATCTGCCGGCTTAAATGATAAATAATTTTTCATACTAATATTGATGAATTTCGAAGCCACATGACACTTAATGGTCAATAATAATGGAAATTTATTAATTTATATCAAAATAATAATCAAGTCATGTCGAAAATGATTTAATAATGTAGTCATCTATTTTATTTAAATGTTGAAAATTTCAGAGCCCTTGCTAGTCAGTTTGTTAGTGAAAAATTAATTACAAGATTCTACCATCTTCTGTGTGTTGTTTTTTGGGATATTCTGTCGTGTATATGTGATCTCTCTGGCCACATATACACGGCAGTTTTTGATCCCATTGCAGGGTCCATCATCAGGGCTGATGATGGACCCTGCAATGGGATCCGAAACTTTGGCCAGAGAGGTCACATATACACGGCAGAATATCCCAGAAAACTATACACAGAAGATTCTGAACGGTCGTGAAAACCTAAGGACATTTTTAAGATTTTACCACAACAGACAAACAAACAGAAAAAGAAAGATAAATAAAAGTATATAACAGGATGTTTTTACACCTAACTTAAAGAAAAATGTATCAAATAAAAGTGAATGTATTCTTTTTAATAAGTGTAAATCTATAAAAGTATAGAAAAACTCTCCACAACATGGAGGAAAAAATTTTTTGTAAATTGGGCGCGCTTCAAGATACAGTGAATTTATCAAGATATTCAGAAAGTCATCAGAGAATCCGGAGATGAAAACCATAAACTCATTTCTGTATCGTCTTTGTCAGACGTGGAAAATGTCAATTTCCGAAGCGGTTCGATCCAGGAAGGTAATAACTCTTTCAGCGGGGATGACTATTGACAGACTGGTCCCGAATAAAGGGAGATGTAACAGCCTACAGAATAGAAGCCTCAATTTCTTTTAATAGCTAGATCATAAAATTTTCTTGGAGGTGGGTTGTATGGCTCGTTTCCCACGAATATTTTAAGTATTCTTTGTGATGCGTGCGTGTGTTTTTTACTCCCTGTCTTTTATTTTAACTCGTAGCGTCTGTTTGTTGGCCGAAAAAACTTTGGATCGATTATCAACCCTTTTCCCGTGATCCAATTGAGCTGAAACTTTGCAGGTAGACTCGTGGCGAAGATAAAAATGATCTAAAAAATTTTCGTTTAAAAAATAATTTTGGATTTTTCGAAATTTTAACGGTTTTTTCAAATTGGAAACCATACAAATGAGAAAGGAGCCCGTGGAGAAGGCGTGAAACCTGCTTCAACTAGCCTGACTCGAGCCATGGGTCCGATCAGATGGTTTCGCCGACGCCGTGTCCCCCTATACCAACGTTTTCAATACTCTATAAGTTTTAAGGATAATAATATACATGGAATAGATTTTCCACATGAACTTAAAGCAAGAGGAATATGTTGATAGAATATCAAAATGGAAACACTACAAATGAGAAAGGGAGTATAATAAAAACTTGGTTTTTATGGGTTAATTTTTTTTATCCTTCATATTAACTTCACCCCCGTTATTTATTTCTTGTGGAATAATCTTGAAAGTGAAAATTAACACACTTCCCGTCATACTTTAGCTAAAATATTTCATATCGAATTGATGTCTTCTTCTCTTAAAAATTAAGCAATCCGCCCTAAAAGAGCAATTTGTGCCATTTTACAACTTATACATGAGATGGTTATTTATTTATTAATGTGGAGTATTAACAAGTTCACGACTTCAATGACACAACAAAATCTTGAATTATTTTAACTGGAACTCAATTACGAACGACTTCTGCAACAATATAATTTCAAATCCTAGAACGCTAAGCTTACCAACAGTGAGACAGGAAAATAAACAAAAAAAGTGAGAAACAAAATATGAAAAATAATGAGCACATAATAATAAATACAAATAAATTTTAAAGCAAAACTCTCCTAAACATCGAATTCTTAATAATATTTGAACTCAAATTGAATATGTCAATTCTTGTGCGGTTGACTAGCTCGTTACAAGGCCTACTTACTCGTAAAATTAAGGTGTTCCACTACGATCTCGTATGATATTTTGGAGTTGACAAAGGTTGCGACTGTTATGTTGAATACTTAGGGATCCTGATGATAATATTTGCCAGTAGATATTTATTTATTTATTTATTTATTTATTTATTTATTTATTTATTTATTTATTTATTTATTTATTTATTTATTGATTATTATTTATTTATTTCTTTACTTGTTAGTATTTATTATTCTTTCTCCTTTCTTTCTTTATTCTTTTTTCTTTATTTATTCTTTTATTTACCTTTATTTATTTATTTCTTTCTTTATGTATTTATTTCTTTCTTTACTTTCTTTCTTTCTTTCTTTCATTTCTCTTCTTTCTTTCTTTCTTTCTTTCTTTCTTTCTTTCTTTACCTTTATCTTTCTCTTTCTTTCTTTCTTCTTTCTTTTCTTTCTTTCTTCTCTTTATTTATTTTCTTTCTTTTCTTTCTTTCTTTCTTTCTTTCTTTCCTTTCTTTCTTATCCTTTCTTTCTTCTTATCTTTCCTTTACTTCTTTCTTTCTTTCTTTCTTTTCTTCTTGCTTTCTTTCTTTCTTTCTTTCTTTTCTTTCTTTTCTTTCCTTTCTTTTTTCTTTCTTTCTTTCTTTCCTTTCTTTCTTATTTCTTTCTTTTCTTTCTTTCTTTCAGTTTCTGTCTTTCTTTCTTCTTTCTTTCTTTCTTCTTTCTTTTCTTCCTCTCTCCTCTCTCCTCTCTCTCTCTCTCATCTCTCTCTTTCTTTATTTCTTTCTTATCTTTCTTTCTTTCCCCTTTCTCTTTCTTTCCTGTTTCGGCAGACCAACAGCACAAAAAAAAGCATAGAAAACATTGATACAATATAGATGGCCAATTACAGGTCTCCACATTTAGAAATATGTCAGTAATGATAAATATTTATGAATGACTAAGGCATATTAAAAATTATATAGAAAGAAAGAATAAAAAATTTAAACAAAAGACAGTTATGGACAGTTAGTTTTGCCAGAGATTAATTTTATTACAAACATTATGTCGTAATATTCTCTTCTATGTTTCAACGTTGCCAAGAAAGAGTATGATTAATTATATATACAGGGTGTACCAGAGCCAGCAGCAGAAACTTTTCTGGTAGGCTCTTGTCCATGTTATGAGTCTAAAATATTCGAGCAACCATGGCCTAATCAATAATTACGGAGATATGCAATATCAAATTTTGCATTTTTTTCAGTATATTTGTTACATATTTTTTGCAAAAAGTTGAACTATCATTACAGTAACATCGATTATGAAAAATTCATTCGCTTTAATACAAGTCCAATAAAATGATAAAAACCTTGCGAAAATTGAAAAAAGTTATTTTTTACAAGGTTTTTATCATTTTATTTCAGTTGTATTGAAGCAAATGAATTTTTCATAATCGATATAAGTGAATGAATTAGTTCGACTAATGAATGGAATGATAGTTCAACTTTTTGCAAAAATTAAGTCAGAAATATTGGAAAAAAATGCAAATTTGATATTGCATATCTCCATATAACTCATGGGTCATGGGTGCTTGAACATTTTAGACTCATAAAATAGTCAGGAATCTATCGGCCATGTTTCTGCTGCTAGCTCTGGTACATCCTGTATATGTTATTTAAAAAAAAAAAAAGATATTATATTTAACAGATAAGGTGAGTTCATAACAAGAATACGACAAATATTGGTTGAGAGTTAAAATTTAGCCTCGATCAGCTCACTGTAAAGGGTATTAGAGATCCTCAATGGATAGGCAAAAATATGTGATCAAATGTCTCCTCCTAAAAATTGATATCGATGACAATGCATTCTTACACACATTTGGAGTCCCACATACATACACTCACATTTGCAATGCAAATTAATATTAGATATTCGGGCAAGTACCTACTTTCTGGTATCATTCTTAAATTATATTAATCATGGACACATTAGATTACCATTGATATAAGACATCAATTTGTTTTGAATTTAATGAAGTGATTTATTACTTCCTTTCTTTTAACTCGTGGCGTCTGCTTGCTTGTTTCCTTGACGAAAAAACTTTGGATCGATTTTTAACCCTTTTCCCGTGATCCAATCGAGCTGAAACTTTGCAAGCAGACTCGTGGCGACGATCAAGAAGATCTGTCAAATTTTCGTTAAAATATAATAATAATTATAGTATAATTTTGGATTCATTACAAAAGCTACCAACGGCGGCCCGATAACGTCACGGAATATACACTACAAAACAAAATCTGGTTGTCTACTACAAAAACTTCCGTCGTATCAAAATGGCTGTGATAATTTGTACAATTATACAAATACTAAACAAACAATTAATTGCACTGCATAAAATATAAATTTAAAAAAACTCAACCCATAAAAACATAGTTTTCCACACATTATAAATCCTTTACGTGCGAGGTCTCGGTTTCTATTATATTTTATCCTACTATGTTTTCTTGACTAAGAGATTCATTCGTTTTAATTTGGTACTGAATTAAAGATAAGCTTCAGAATATTTTGAGTTTGTTCAAATCTTTCAGAACAGAGACATTATTAATCAATGAATGTATATTATAGATATCTCACAGAGATGTAATCCTAGTGTAATGCAAGTAATTCGGATGAATTTCATTACACAATAAAGTATATTGCTCTCAAAATTCCGTAAAATTAATTGTAGATTTTCTCATTAGCGACATCTGTGGGGATTTAGGGGAATGAAAATGGCTTTGTACAGGCCGCACGGAAAGGCGCTTACAACTCATATGTGAAAGCTTTCCACGCAATTTGAACATATATACAACTTCCAAAAAAATGAATAAGCATGGTATATTCTATCATGGGTGGAAATGGCGAATGTTACATTGTGTAAAGTGATCACTTAAGCCAACCATAAAGATAGGTCATAAGTCCTATGTACACCCAAATGACTTCTATACCTACTTTCCCATAATAAATACAGTTTCGTCTCTGTGAGATATCTATAATATACATTCATTAAAGTTAAGCTAATCAGGATCGATGTGTTTTTCTGGTCATTATAGAGTATGGCAAGAAGATTTATAGAAAATCACACAACATTGCATAAATCGTTAAAAAAGATTAATACTAGAATCACCGGTAGAGTTTGCTTGCTTTTATTACGGCCATAAACTTGGGCAAAAAGCGTAATGAATTCCCACGGGGGGGAGAACGGAACGTGCCGGGCAGGGGTGGGAAACTTTGAAATAATAAAAAAATAGAGAGAAAAAATAATGAAGCAATTAAAATTTTACTTGAATAACACAATTGGGTTGATTAAAGTTTTCAGGAATTTCAGGCGTTGCGAGGTAGGAATAATGCACGCCATTGTTATTTTTAAATAAAGTGTTCCCCCTACATTTATGATAATTAAATTGTGAATCTCGTATTCAAATGCGCATCGGCTTCCGTCATGCGAAAGTTTCACATTGTTGTCGGTTTGATTAGAAAACACCCGAGCAATCGAGACAAGTATACGAATAAAAATATGTCGAAAAAAGTGTTTTACGTCATGAATATATAATTAGTATTGACCTAGTAGATTTGAATTTAATCGTGAATCGTTTAACTTATAAAACTATTTATTTATTAGAATTTAATCGTGAATCGTTTTAACTTATAAAACCAGCTTTCTACACTGACAATACAATCGAAAAACAATTGAAAAATAATAAATCTAAAAATCCTAACAAATTACACTGTAGTGGTGTTTATAAACTAGAATGTGGGGATTGTGAGATGTCATATATTGGTAGGACAGGCAGATCAATTGAAAAAAGATTTAAAGAACATAAAAGGTGCCTCACAAATCACAATTTTTCAGAATACGCCAATAATATTATAGAAAATAACCACACTTTCAGCAATACAAAAATACACATCCTACGTAAACAGACATACGGCCTTAAACAAAATAATTTAGAAACACTTGAAATTCATAAAAACATAAACACAACAAATAACATAATCAATAATCAAATACAACCCTTCACATCACCCCTTCTTACAATGTTCCCGATCTCCCACCACTTAGATACCCCCTCCACTTCTACCGAATCCACAACCCACACACCAGACAACCATTCCTACATACCTCAGTCTTAATTCATCTGATGAAGGAAACGGACGTTTCCGAAACATGTAGTGAAACAAGTTCTCAAATATAAGTGGAAAAAAACAAAGTTGATTGTTTTATTTCATTATTTGTTCGTTTTAACTTAATGAAAACAAAAAAAAAATGTACGGCCATATTCTGAAAATAATATGATTATTATTTGGTTACCCCAACACCAAAAAATAGGGAAACAACACTTCTTTTAAACGTCAATGTTTCTACTATTGTGACGAAAATATTAGCTTTATTTTAATATTCAAACTCTTTGGATCAAGAAATTACTAAAAAGTTGTGAAATAAACTAATACCAACTAACAACAATTATTAATTTCGAAGTACCTAAAATGAAAATGTCTTTTGGACAAAGACAGTTTAATTTCATTGCCCCGCTTGTTTTTAACAAGTTACGAAATGAAACAAAATAAATTACAACACACAAACCTTTTAAACATCGTATTACTAATTTTGTAAAAATATCAGGTAGAAGGTATGCTGAAGAAGTGATCCGCCCTTGACCTCTGAATTGGCAAAATCTGCTTTATATAATTTCAAGTGTACTCTAATATAGTATTTATTTTTGTGTCTACTTAAATTTTAATCTAAATTTTATATATGTATTTTCTTTTCTTTTAGATTTATGTGTTCTTATGTTTGTATATATTACTAAATTTTTATTCTGCCTTCATTTTTACGTTTCTATTTCTTTACTATTGTTTTTTATTACCATTCTATGTTACTATTACATAACTCTCAAGTGAGAATAACTGCGACAGAACAGGTTTTACCTAATGTGGAGTTTGGCGGGGTGGCAGAACTTGAAAGACCTTCACTAGCAGTGAAATGACATTGACTGGCATTAACGGCGAAGCACGGCTATATTGACCATCGTAAACTCTGAAAGTAGTTAACATTTTAATCCATGTTCATGGAAAAAAAAGTGCCTCATGCCCAACAGCACTGAATGTGTTTAGAAGTAACGAAGCCCCAGCTATGAACCCCAATCTCTGCTACACCAAGGGTGCTGTCCGTCTCGCCCGCCCCCAGCCACCCTGTCTACCGCCATGCAGACGTCTACCTTGTCGTGTTTAATAAGACATAATTAATTTACACGGCAGATGCCGTGCGGAAGATTTGAGATGCAAAAAGGTATTTATTTAACAAGCACTGTGGAGGAGTTTAAAAATTTATCGACCCCTATCCCGGCACTGAGTTTACGCCTCAATTTCAGTTAAATTATAGAAGTCTCGGAGAGACGAAGCTACTTATAGAGAAACGTGTATAGAAGACGTGGTCCAGGGCTCATGACCAGTGTGAGCTTAAATGCATATTGTGCCGAAAACGGAACATTGAGTTTGTTTTCAATTATCACACAAAATATTTGTCATTCTTTATATCGATCCTCAGTCATTGAATTTAAAAAAAATAAAAATAAATTCTATCAAATTACTATCAAATTATAGAAAAAGTCGATGTCTTTATCGAGAAGCGAAGTAAGCCGTATTCGATCTAAAGAAATCTTGATTATTTGGCAGATTTATTACCCAGAAAAATGTAAAACGAGCAGGTATGTTTATCAATTTTGTATTCATATAATTATTTTTATCTTTTTTATACTAAATGTACAGGAAGTAATGCATTAATTTAGTATTAAATGCACGTGGTGCCGAAAACGGCACATGGTAATTTTTTAAAAAAGAAAAATGAAAAAATAAAACAATATTTTTTTTCACTATTTTTCTCTTAGTCTACGGGTGAAGCTCTATAAAATATATTTTTTTCATATAAAAATCAGACTTCATGCATTTAAGGGTTAAGTAATGCAACATTCACCAATTGCTCACATTATCAATTTTTTTATAGATGTATAAGTGTGAGGTATAAAAGCAAAGGCAGCAATATCTAATGTAAAAAATAATGCAGTCATCGAATAGCCTATAAGTTTATAGAAAACATGATTTTGGGAGGAGTAGATACAAAAAATCTAAAATTCAGTATATGTTTAATTAGTAATCCTCGGTAACTGCATTCAAAATATTTTTATAATTTTTTGGATATAGCTGACTTCGCTTTTATATGCCACATCTGTTCCAAATGAGTTTTTTTCGTATATTTAAAGTGACTATGCTAGAGACATATATGTTCCTTTCCATGACTTAGTATAAATAGATTTCGCAGCTGGTGATGATAGATCTATATTTTTTTTTGTGGAATACCAACTTCTCTATTTTATTTCTTTGTGATGTATGTAAGCAATATTACAATTTTATTGTAGACATTATTCGTGATTATCATTAATTGTATGGAAAGTATAATAATTATATTATAGATTATTCTAATCAATCGCAAATTCCGAGACATTATTTTTTGGTAACGATGATGTTCATTAATATTCGTATTTAGGTTTCTGTCGGTTTGGCAAACGTACTTACCTGTTGCAATCGCCTAATAATAAACTCAAGTTGAAATAACATAATTTATATTTTTCACCCACTTAATGACATTCTTTTCTTATGTTTATAAGAAGCAGTAATAGTCAGCACAGCTGTATACGCGATACAATTCGTGTAAGAAATGTATCCGGTGTGCATATACAGCCGGTATTGAAGTTTCGCTCTCGTCATAGATTTCTGTAGCACACACATTATTACTCAATAAAAAACTTACAATGCAAAAATAATCGATTAATTAAAGAAGAACTGTTATTATCGAATCACAAATGAATTAAAATATACAAATATAGGTATATATGCGCCCCTCAAAGCCTACATTAGCTACTCACGCCGAGGGCTCCGGGTTTGATTCTCTGTAAGGTCACAATTAAACTACCTGATTTACTCAAGCCTAGGTGTTTTGTGATGGGATTCGCTTCTGTAATTGGGCCGCGTAGCCTATTGAAGCGTACAAAAATGCTGTTCTATAAAAAATTTGTTGAAAAATAAGAAGATGGTGTCCCGACAAGTGAGCGCAGCATAACTGCGTGCCAACAACAAGCTTTATAGGTCGACCACAATCAAAAGACCATTCCCTAGCTTTGTCCGGTAAGCAGAAAGCATTACAAGCCTCAATATGATATTAAAAATAAATATATATTTTTAGTCTCAAAAAGGTTACTTGCTTACTAGAAAAACTTCTTTTGTGTTCATTTTTTGCATCGCAACAACAAACATTTTTTTTGCGCACGTTCTTTTGAATGCGGTCTAGCTATAATACTTGCATCAATTTTTTCATTATCATAAATACGAATCAATACATTGGTGTACCTTAGATTATTAGTTTATTTTTTTTGATTCTGAAGGTTTCTGCAGACGTCTTTAAGACCTAGAGCGAAACCTTTATTAAAATAGGAAGACAGTCCCGTAAGCGCCTTCCATCTAAAGAACAAATGTGGTGATTCTCATGCATTGGTTGTCAGCAGTGTATAGGCAATAGGTGTCTCATGGTACGGTGCGTCTTGCTGTTACTACATACCGTAATCATTGACCCATTCAGCCTTTTATTTTCTTTTGTCTTCCATTTCATTCTCCTTGTGTACTTTGTGCCTAAAAATGTGTCCTGGTTTTTACTTTGTGCCTGTGTGATTAAAGTGACCCAACGTTGTAACATACGTAATAAAACTAACATTAATTTTATTTTTTTTATATTTAAAAAAGCATTGACAATTGAAAATCAAAAGCCTATACGGAAAAAATATATTATATTGAGAAATATGCTGCCAAATCTCTTAAAAATGTAAAATTAGTTTTGCATAATTAATGTAAAAAGCCCTAAACCATTATCCAGGAACGATAGAAATAAAATATAAACACAAGATAATAAATAAACCAAACGCATGAAAAATAGAAATTTCTAGGAAAAATTTCATGAAAAATTTTCAAAGAAATCGTCACTGAGCCTCGAAAAAGGGACTGTTTATTGCAAGCTAAATAGCTTTTTCAATTAAAATTTAATCATTATCACCATTTTTGTATTTATACCCCTGATGGGTTATCTCTTCATTTTTTTTTCTTCGTTGATCTTTATTACACGGCATTTGTCTATTTACTCCCTTTATATTAACTCGTGGCGTCTGCTTGCTTGACCTAAAAACTTTGATTCAATCGAGCTGAAACTTTGCAAGCAGACTCGTGGCGGCGATCAAGAAGATCTATCAAATTTTCGTTAAAAATATTTTAAAAATTTTAGATTTTTCAAATTTTTAATGGTTTTTTCATACAACTTACTAAGTTGTATGAAAATATTCCAACGCGTCTGGTAGACATGGAACCTGATAATAGTATAATTTTGGATTTTTGGAAAAAAATTTTACTTCCTTTATATTAGCTCGTGGCGTCTGCTTGCTTAACGAAAAAACTTTGGATCGATTTTTAACCCTTTTCCCGTGATCCAATCGAGCTGAAACTGTGCAAGTGGATTCATGGCGATGATCAAGAAGATCTATCAAATTTTCGTTAAAAAAAAAATATTATAATTTTGAATTTTTCAAATTTTTAATGGTTTTTTCATACAAGTTGTACGGAGATTGCGACGCATATGGTAGACCAGACACCCGAAAATGAGAAAGGGAGTATTGTAAAAACTTGGTTTTTATGGGTTATTTAAAAATTCAGAACTGTTAATCTCATTGACTCTGGTCATGAGATTCTGTTCTGAAGTTTTTCATTTTGGATTTTTTTCACGGAACTACGTTTAAAATTTCCACGTTGAGTATGCTTTATTTAATCCGCAAAGGAATGTGGTTTCTTGTATATTTTTTTACGGCGATCACACAAGGAGATTCCTGACTTTGCTGGTACAGCATGCCCGGAAACGTTCGCATAACGCGGGGGGAAATGCCCTCCACTTTGATGTTAAAGCGTCCCTTCAATTTCCCATCCTTCGCGTTAACGTCTAAATATTCCCTCATTGTCCGGCTAAAATGCTAAGCACGCTACCCCTTTGCTGTCGAGTATTCGCTCCAGAACAAAGGGTAGTAGGGTAGAGACGCTCCGGGCACCCAAAGGGTTGCTGATGAGATCAAAACGGACGAGGAATGACGGACCAAACGGATCTTCCAGAGGTGGTGAGGGAAGTTTGAGGTTTCTGTTTCATTTTCTGATAATAATCATCGACGTGAATGGGTCTTTAAAATCGGTTGAATTTCAAAAATTTGACCATCACAAATAGATCAAACTCAAAACGCTCATATCCCAGAAATTATAGATTATTTTATTTATTTATTTTATTTTATTAATTACACGGCTTAATAGCCTTTTACAACAGGTTTATACATAATAAAAAAAAAACAAACGATTAAATCTAAAAGAAAAATAAAGGGTATAAATGTAAAAAAGTATGTATACATAGTTTAAACATAATGAGGCTAGACATATATGTAAAAAAAGTATATATGCAAAAAAGTGTAAAGTAGTGATCTCAGAAATTTTTACTCACCGATAATATAGCAATATTAAATTTGAATAGCCAGGTATATATAAAAAATTTAAGACATTATATAAAAATTTAATATTTTGAAAAGAAATGATCATATAATGATTTTTTAAATTTTGAGAGAGATAGATTTAAAATGTCGACATATGTAGGTAGTTCATTGCCAAGTTTGTGCATCCGAGGTATGCTAGAATTTGAACGATAGTTTGTGTCCAAATTGTCACAATAAAACAGCATGTTTTGGCGGGTCCTACGGTTAGGTACTTTAAAATTAATACTATTCAGGAGTTCGCAACAGTCGAAATTTGAGTGTAATATTTTAAAAAGGAATATTAAATCTGTTAATTTTCTTCGATCTTCCAAGGTTAGGAGATTAAGATTAGTTTGCAAATATTTGTAGTTTATTTGGTCGATCGGAATATGAAGCTTAAAATTTATAAATTTTAGGAATTTACGTTGTACCCTTTCTATATCTTTTATATGAACCCTGTAAAAAGGAGACCAAATGATGGAATTGTATTCCAACTGACTACGGACCAAGGATACATAAAGAGATTTATTCCATTAATTGATTCAAAGTCCTGTATTGATCTAAGTATGAAACCTAAGGTTTTCATACTTTTATTCGTAATAATGTTGAATGATAATTATAGATACAAGTTAATTTTTTGAATGGTTTGGGGACAAAAGTAAAATTTTTATATTTTTCATATTTATATATTACACACAGTGGGCTGAAAATGGGTCTCTCAGAAATTGTTTTTGGAAATTGCATTTTTTCTCACTTGATATTTTCACAAAGGGTCTAAATATAATAATCAAACCTAATATATATAATGTCAAATAAGGATATCATTTTAAGTATTATGTACAGTAATTGACCTTAGTTAGAAAATTAATTGGATAGATAATAATATGGAAAGAATGAATAATGATCTATAACTTGAATAGAATATCGCGTAAGTGCGCAACATCTTTTTTTACATGTCATGATGGAGGATTCTTCATATTTTTCATGATTCTTGCACATACTTCGTTTTTCTGGCACAGGTTTGCATTGTCGAAGAACACTCGAGGGGAATCAAAAAGTTTACAATTAATTCAGAAATGGTAGATCATGCGAGATCATCGTTTTGACAGTAATAGCGTAGATTTAATAAACATTTATAAAGAAAGAAAGAAACTAGATATTTTAGAAAACTTGGCGATTAAAAGTAACAAAAATATAATCCATATTCAAACTCCATCTATTGCATCCCCTCTTCTGCGCTTAATGACCACGCCCACATATCCACCGGATTCTAATCTCCACCCCAGTCCTCGCGCCGTCTTTTAGTCTTGAGTTTAGTATTAGTGTATATTTAGTACCGAATAAACCTCACGTAATAAGAAACAGATCTTTTACCAGACATACCGAATCCGTCCTGATCCTAATGACAACAGTAACATTACTGAAGATGATGTGTTAGTATCGAAAACGTTGTTAAAAAATAATGAAAGTAAACAAAGTTGTCATTTTTTAATATATTTTCAATCATTTTTCTTCATAGCAATATTCTAACTAGGTGAGGTCAATTACTGTACATAATACTTAAAACTATATCCTTATTCGACATTTTATATGTTTGTTTAGGTAATTTGTGAAAATATCAAGCAGAAAAAAAGTCTATGGGACCCCATTTTCAGCCAACCGTGTGTCTTGACGCTCAAACATCTACAGGACGCTGTGGCTTATAACCGCAAGTCCGATCGGGACGAAACATACGTTAAACGATAGCTAACATGACATTCTCGAACATACAATACAAATTAAAAGCATAACCATAATCGACATAGATTACAAAATTTAAATTTGATAATGTCGAGTATTTGGCCAATGTTGTTCAAGCGGTGGTGTTTCAACGGTGTTGAAGCATGGACGCTGAAAGTGACTACTCTAAATCGCCTAGAGGCGTTCTAAATGTGGATACATCGTAAAATGTTAAGGATATCTTGGACTGACATGACTAGTAATGTTGACATTTTACGTAGAGCAAATACAAACAGACAGTTACTTAACATAGTAAAGCTCCGTAAAATTTCATATTTTGGTCATATAATGAGAGGCGAAAAATACTCCATCCTTCAGCTCGTCATGAAGGGGAAGTTTGAGGGTCACAGAGGGGTCGGAAGGAGGCGGCATTCCTGGCTTCGAAACATCCGAGAGTGGACCAGGATAAAAAGCGTGGAAGAGCTGTTCCGCACTGCCCTGCATAGGGAAACTTTCTCCCAGATGATCGGGGGACCCGACAGGGCACATGAAGAAGAAGAAGAATTTGGCCAATATCCGAATATATTCGGCCATTTCTTCAGTGCTCGAAGTAAAGAATCGTCTTGCGAGCAACGTGCATCCAATAATGTATTGCCGGTTTACTGGCCCAACAATAAAACCATGATGGATTGTAATAGAGTACCTTACTAATGGAACATTCTCGTACTGTGAGTAAGTGAAGCCATTTTACCTTCAACCTAGCGGCCAACCAATAAAGGCGGTCCAGCTAGCAGATTGCAGGCGGTAGTTGAACTGATGGCATCTATCGGGTTCTATGCTACTCGGATTTACAAGATGTACTTACATGCAATAATAATTAGTGTTGCAAAGGATAGTGTATTTGGCTTCAGGCCGAATACCGAATATTCGGCCAGGAACGTGGCCGAAAAGCCGAATATTTGGCCAAACTCTTCGGCCTGATCAAGACACGTACAAAAACTGGCGTGCGAACCGCATTATGGTAAGGATCGTATACCCTACATTCTGATAATAATGCAAATAATAAGTAGTATCTAAATACTTGGTTGATTTTGTTAGTTTTTATTAAGTCATGACTAAACTCCATAAAGAGGCGGCTCCTTAACAGAATCGCCCAACAGCGAGCAATTTGGATCGGCCATAATATAAGGCATCCGGGCCTGCTTTTAACCATCGTCGAGGGAAATGTTGAAGGCATCAATCGTAGAAGCCGCCCGAGATTAAGTACATAGACCAGATTATCGGAGATGTGCGCTGTAGCACCAAGCTACCAAGAGATGAAGAGGCTGACAGAGAGGAGTAGAGAGGGTGAGTGCTTGTTGCAGACCAATCCTAGGACTGCGACCCAAAGAAAAAAGTAGGTACTTTTCATTTGATTTGTTACCTTTTTTGATCTTTTAGAAAAATAACTTATTCATGTTATATTTCCTTTGATCTTTTAGATAAACAACTTCAAATAAACGAAAAATTGCAATATCTCGAACTGAAAATGTGTGTTCAGCATTAATAAAGGTTACATGATTAATTTTCTGTGTTTTTTGTCATTTCTTACTCTTTTTAGATATTCGTTATTTGGCCGAATAATAGCCAGTATTCGGCCGAATACCGAATACTTCGAAATGGGGCCAAATAGGCCGATTACCGAATAGTAACAGAATATTTGTTACATCTCTAATAGTAATATTATTAAATGATGTATAACGACGCTTTTATAGTCAAATATCTCAGTTTAATTGACTCTTGTAATATGATTATCAACAGTCGTCAAATGAAAAAGTTAATAATGGTGGTATCTTGGCCCACACTAATAATGTGGTGTTCTATTCTCTCTGTCAACTCCTACGGAGAAACAAGCGTGGTAGTTAGATAGTAGCTAATAAGTCAGAATAGAATAAAAAAAGTGTCGACTAAATGATCATTACTTTGGGTGAAAAACGTAAACAATCTTTGCGAGTTTAATTTTAATGTTATATTTTATTGCTCAAGTTTCGAGAGTATTAAAATCTCTCATCGACAGGTGAAGTATTAAATTAGTGTCAATTTATTGATCAATATTAACAGTATCTACAATATTAACGCCAAATCCATCAATAATATAGGCTAGGTGGTTTATTCAACTTGAACGAATGAGTGAGGAAAGAATGCAAATAAAGATATCCGAGTACTCGTATGTCGAAAGTTGACGGTGCCAAAAGACTTGCATGAAGCATGACCAGTTTAATCAGATACTGGAAGACGGCTCTGTTAGGAGCCTCAAAAATCATCGAGCTTGAATGCAACGGTGAAAATATGAAGGTGGATGAAACAAGAATTAAGTGACAGGACAGAAAGTCCTCCATGCCTCCCTTGAGAAACGGCGTGTTGGTATGTCAGTTATGAAAGTGAAGAAAAAAGCCAAGTAAAGAGGTGGTGAGATTTCAGAAAAAGCAGCCCTTAGTTTAGAAGGATTAGATGGAAAGATTCATACCGCAATGGCCGGCATGAGACAGTCCGGCCCCGCATACCCTCGCGGGCACTCGCAGGAATAGTTGTTCCCGCGGTCCACGCAGTAGTGGTGGAGGCTGCAGGGATTGGGGGAGCACAGGTCCACCTGCATGTAAAGGTTTCAGTGAGATAAGGGTAGTGGCAACCATGCAGGCTATACGACCGGTTGAATTTCATTTTTAAAAATCAACTAACACCAGGGCTGGTCGGTTCTTAAAACCCGGTTTTTTTACTAAATTGGATTTTATTCGCAAACCGGTTTTCAATATTAAAATTAAATATAATATTTTCAATCAAACAGGTAATATTTGGAATTGAAACGCCTTAGCTACAAATATAATGAGATGGAATATTTAAATAGTTCGCATACATATATACAGGGTTATTTGGAAAACATAAATAACCCCGCAGTACTATATTCCTGCCTTGATTATGAGTCGAAAATGTTCAAGCAATTATATCCTAATTTAAATAGTTATGGAGATATGCGACATCGAAGTTTGCTTTATTTTTTCAATATTTCTGACTTATTTTTTGTAAAACTTTGGACTATCATTACCGTAAGTAATCGAATATGAACAATTCATTCCCTTTAATACAAGTCAAATAAAAAATAAAAACCATCGAATTCCGATTGGAAAAATTTCAGGGTTTTTATCATTTTGTTTAACATGTATTGAATCGAATGAATTTTTCATAATCGATATAAGTTACTGTGATGATAGTCAAAAGTTTTACAAAAAATAAGTCAGAAATATTGAAAAAAAATGCAAACTTTGAAGTCGCATATCTCCCTAACTATTGATATTAGGTCATGATAGCTTGAACATTTTCGACTCACAATCATGGCAGCTATATAGTCCTGCGAGGTTATTAATGTTTTCCAAATAACCCTGTGTATACGTAATATTTTCATGTTCGTTTTGAAAACATTTTGTCTTCAATACTCTACTCGAGTACGGATCAGATATAATTTGGTTAGGGTTAGGTTAGAGGCTCTTTTGTGTTTCTCTATTCTTAACATTTTTAACGCCATTGTCAAAACAATATCCCGGATGTTTTGGGGTAGAAAAAGTAGAAAACAAAGAATTGACTGAAGCTCGAATGCCATTCATTCTGCTGGATTGCTCCATTGTGAAACAATCGCTTCTGCTACGCGCCCTTATTAATAGTAATCGATATTATTTTATTTACTTTTATTCTGTAACATAAGTAAAATTAAGGGATGGCTGGTTATTTAAGGGCTGGTTACATAATTTAAGGGATGAATACTACAACCTTGCCTTTTTATATTTGTTTATTTTTAGTTTAGTTTTTTAATTTCAATACATTTTTTATGAATTTACATATATCACTCATATTTATATAAAGTGAAATCAATTACTTAATTAATTTTTGTTTTATTATATTTTTTTATATATATAATGTATCTATTATTTGTTATGTAATTAAATTTTTTGTTTACCTTCGAAAATCGGTCAAAATCCGTTTTTGTGAAAAAATTAAATTAGAAAACCGGTTATTACAAATGTCGAATTAACCTTAACTAACACTGCAAATTTTATTTTATGTATTTATTCATCAAAAAGTTACCTCAAAATTTGCAGTCGAAATCACACCACCGTCGCATAAAGTGTTCTATTTACCTACCTACTAAATGACTACGCACGTTCGGGAATAATCACTACGCCGCAAATTAATATTTCAAATACTCTTTTTTCAATCGAGAGTACAAATCACGAGAAAAAATTCCGCGCGCTTTTCGCTATGGTGTTTGGTGAAGATTTAATCCCAGCTTCCCGCAGTTCATCAAACAAAAAAAAAAGTAACCCATTAAAACCAAGTTCTTATTACACTCCCTTTCTTTGTAAAATATAACAACAATTAAAGACGAGTTAAAACATATAACATAACACTAAACTTACAGTAATTTAATATATTTCTAAAATGTCACATGTTTTGAGCTTTCATAAGACACTTCATGCTTTGAAGATTAAATTCTAAAAACATTTGTCAGTCAATTTAGATTTTCGAAATTCGTAGTGAAGTACCTATTATGTATACCGACGGAGTAATTCAAATTTAGAAAATATTCCGCGACGTTATCGGGCTGCCGTTGCTAGTAATCAAACTTTTGTAATGATTCAAATTTGAAAAAAAACTATAAAAAATTTGAAAAATCCAAAATTATAATATAATTATTATTATTTTTTAACGACAATTTGATAGATCTTCTTGATCGTTGCCACGAGTCTGCTTGCAAAGTTTCAGCTCGATTGGATCACGGGAGAAGGGTCAAAAATCGATGCAAAGTTTTTTCGACGGCAAGCCGGCAAGCAAGCAAGCAGACGCCACGCCATTTCCACGCCAAGTTAATATAAAGGGAATAAAAAGCGCTTTTGTTTTTCCTCTCCAACTATTAATATTTAACCCTTTCCCGAAGCCTGAGAAATAAATCCCCAGTAACTCCCAATAATTAAATTTTCTTAAAAAGGACCTCGAGTAATAGGTACACTACCATTTTTTGAGGTACAACGGTATTCCTTCAAATAATTCCGAATCCGACAAATTTTCACCTTTTATTATCTCAATTCTACACAATAGCGTAATTTGAGATTTATATTTGATTTTGTCCATGATTCATAATTTAGATTCAAATGATGTCTGCTACTGATGGTTGGTCTTCGAATTGCGAAAAATCCTTACCAACCATCGATAGAATCAGATACAAACCTCAAACACAGTATAATAAACATACAGTATTACATCTTCATACAAACAGCCGAAACGACGCCCTTCGAAATCTCGGTATACTTCGGTCGCCGCAGGGCTGCAGTAACGTACGGACGCAAGCAGTGTGAGACGCTCCTGCGCCTACATTTACGTCAATTTCTTCTTCTTCTTCTTCATCAGCCTTCGTCTTTCCACTGCTCGATATAGGCCTCTTCCTTATTTTTCCGTTCTTCCCTGTTGTAGTCATTTCTTTCCCCCCACAGCGACAATATCATCGGCCCATCTCTTTTGAGGTCTTCGATGCCTCTTTTATTTTCCCAAGGTCTCCATTTCAGAACTCTAAGAGGCCATCTTGTAGTATCCTGTCTTGCAACGTGTCCTGCCCATAGCCATTTTAGCTTCGCTACATGATCCATGATATCTAGTTCTGCACCTAATTTCGTCGTTTCTAATTCTATCTCTTAGGCTTACTCCAAGCATGGATCTCTCCATGGATCGTTGCGTGCATTTGAGCTTTTCTACACTTTTCTTTGTAAGGGCCATAGTCTCCAATCCATACGTCATCACTGGAAGTATGCACGATTCAAAGGCTTTTCTTTTTAGGCTTATTGGGATCTCTTTGTTCTCGAAGATATGTTTGAGTTTGCCAAAAGCAGCCCAGCTCATTCCTATTCGTCTTGGCAATTCTGCTGTTTGGTTCTCTTTATTCATTTTTATCTTGTGTCCTATTTTTTTTTATTGTTTTTCTATTTTTACGTCAATTTATGGCACCCCAAACCCTAAAGAGTCAATCAATGAGCAGTCCTGGTGCGTGTTTAACCAATTTTAAGTACCAAGCAGCCGTAGGTAATTATTTCAAGGACACTGCCGCGACAACATACTGTATACTTTACTATACTGTGCCTCAAATAACGATTATCGTGTAACCGGTTGAAATACCATCACTAGTCGCATTGATCAGAACTAGACAGAATATTTATTGTTTATTTATCCGAGAATTAATTTGAAATGTTAAATTAAGAATTAAATACCTTTTGCTATCAAAACTACTTCATGTACTTCGAACCACACTGTGGCTTGGTTATCGACATGTTTAAGTAGGACAGCGTTGTGCCTCGCGTCAGGGAAATTTTAATTAATGAATATGGCCAATCGCTCATAATTTAAAATTTATTAATTAAAGCTCACATAATTAATAATACATTTAGTAATTTGCGGTTTATTGTGGATGCGATCCACATTTTACAAATTTTGATATGAAATCGCAGTTCGCTTATTTTGATAATTGTTTGGAAGGACATGCGTCCGAATGGTAAAAAAAATACAACTTGTTTTAATTAACACTTTAGTAATCCATAAAAAATATAGCCTTTTTTAATTTACAGTAAAAAAACTGTTGTTATTTAGTGTACAACTTATTTTTACATATTAAGTCTCACAGATCGAAGTTATTTATATGAGAAACGTGTAAGGAAGTATTTTTATAGGATAGACCAGAGCTTGCGACTTGTATGAGCTGGCTCAAGTGAGCACTCTTCTCTATTCTTCCACTATAAGAACATCCACAAATTATCAAAATTTTCAGAGTTGTGTTTATGTTCTATTATTAAAGTGGAAAAGGAATAGAATTCAACGTAGTTTTCCATCGATTGTCAGTCCAAGACATCTTTTTATCGATTGTGTCACGGTTGCATGTAAGATTTGTGCTTGAAATATATGTTTGTTGTGATGTTGTCTGGGGTGGGGAGATTCTCTATTTTTTTTATCGAAAAGGCTAAGCATTTTTCGTTATCAAGTTAAATTATTATTTTTTTATTCCTTACGTACAATGTTTAAAAGTATATTTGTAATAAGTAGTCTTTCTTGTGTAGGTTTGTGTTTTATTTCTTATGTGCAATAACAAAAAAAATATTTTTAATATGTAGTATTTTCTAACGTTTAAACTTTAAAAAATACTGTACAGGTAGTTGCTTCTGAACAAACCTTGTCTAGAGAAGAAAAACTTTCATTTATATGTATAAATTCGTACGAAATAAATAAATATAAATAAAAAATATAAAATATTAAGCAATATTCCGAATTATTTAACATATTAGCATATTTAACATAAATTCAATATTGGAAAAGGGCTTAAACGGCTAAATAATATACCAACAACCTTACACTGATAAAACGTTTTTCACTTATACGTAACTCGATATTATCACAAAATCTTGTTTATTATCTACCTTCATACATACCACATCGATTTCCCTCCCTTAAAGCCAAGATCAACCCCCTCACCCTATTTTCACATAATATAATTCCCTAATCTTTTTCTTTATCACTGCGCCGTTGGTATATATTATTAGCCTGCGATTTTTGCAATGTATTTTGCATATTAGACTCCCAAACGAAAAATAAATGTATAATTAATTTCTGATTTATTTCATAAATTTAGTATTACATATATTGAGGGACTGTTCAGGGTGTTATGAAAATAAGAATTCACAAGCTGTAACCGTTAAAAATGACGGTCCTATATGGAAGAAAAAATAAATAAAAAAAATAAAAAAAGGGAAAGAAAAATAAAAAAGAAGAAGAAGAAAGAAAAGAAAAAAAAATTATATGAAAGAAGTTACGGACGTTACAAGATGTTACGTACAGACGTACATAATTATCATGATTTAGGATTAGTCGTCAAGCCAGCTTTATATTTTTTTGCAACGCCAAAATCGAAACACTGGTTTTAAAGATAAAAACCAGCTCTTGGCTCCAGTTTTTCTATTTTTATCAGCGTAAAAATAGCACTGAAAAAACGTTTCACTGCGTGTTTCGGTCCACCCCGCGTTGAAAACGTATTTGCGTCCCGCTCTCGCGGTCACGTCCGCGCTTTTGGCGCATTTTCAAGTTAATTACGGTCCCGAAAATATTCTCCGCGCGGGCAGATTACGCGTACGCAGTTATTCTTTTTAAATGTATTACCTTTATATGACACCTCTTGCCGGTGTAGCCGCGGCCGCACGTGCAGATGTAGGCGCCCACGTGGTCCGTGCACGTGCCGCCGTTCAGGCAGGGGGACGACTCGCACTCGTTGTACTCGTACTCGCAGTGCTGGCCCGCGAAGCCTGCAAAAAATTGCGAAAAATAAATTTTACGAAATGGAATTTTTGATGTCGGCATAAGAATCAATCAAAAATTATACTATAGTTATTAATTTTTTTAACGAAAATTTCACCACCAGTCTGCTTGCAAAGTTTCAGCTCGATTGGATCGCGGGAAGGGGGTTAAAATCGATCCAAAGTTTTTTCGTTAAAAGAAAGGGAGTAAAAAAGTAACCCGTAAAAACCAAGTTTTTACAATACTTGCTTTCTCATTTTCGGGTTTCGTGTCTACCATATGCGTCGGAATCTCCATTTTACTGAGTTATATGAAAAAACCATTAAAAATTTTGAAAAATCCAAAATTATACCATAATTATTATTGTTTTTTAACGAAAATTTGATAGGTCTTCTTGATCATTTTTTGACAAAAAATTGAATGACCTTTTTGATCGTCGCCACGAGTCTGCTTGCAAAGTTTCAGGTCGATTGGATCACGGGAAAAGGGTCAAAAAACGATCCAAAGTTTTTTCGACGGCAAGCCGGCAAGCAAGCAAGCAGACGCCACGAGTTAATATAAAGGGAGTAAAAAGAACAAATATAGACTGAACGCAGATGAAATGCATGCACAAAGCGCATTTGTAGAAAATCTATAAATGTCACAAATCCATTTAACTAAAATTACAACCACTTTGATATTTTTACTACCTTTCTTTTAGCTCGTAGCGTCTGCGGTTTATTGTCTGCCGGAAAAACTGTGGATCGATTTTAAACCCTTTTTCCATGATCCAATCGAGCTGAAACTTTGCAGGCAGACTTGTGGCGATGATAAAAATGATCTAACAATTGTTTGTTTAAAAAAAATTATTAATTGTAGAATAGTTTTGGATTTTTCGAAATTTTAATGGTGTTTTCAAATTGGAATCAATACAAACGACGATTCAATGTGAAAGGGAGTATAATAATAACTTGGTTTTTATGGGTTAGTTTTTTAACTCGACTATTCCGGACAGTAAACGAAAATTAATTTCACAACCCCACCCAAACTAGTTCACTTTATTTATATTTCTTCCACCCTTTCTCGACAAATATTGAAACTATAAATCATGTCGCATTGGCTAATATCAGTAATAATTAATCTTAAATGGAATGTTTATAATTTGCATAATTTACTATTTTTTATCTCTTGTATGTTAATTTAAGATTTGTGTTAACTTTTACATAAATAAATACATGAAATTATGAGTTAATAATATAGATCTAATCCGATCTAGCCACGTATCTGGAATAATCCCACATTACCTTGGTAAAAGTTCGTACTGTATTGTCCTACTTTGTAAGCGTACGAATAAAATTAACACAATTTGCGTACTTTTTCAAAACACATGTTTGAAACGTGTAACACGTACTTTTATAAATTATTTCCCGAAAATTTATAACGAGACAAGACGGGCAATTATTTTTAATGTTTCTCTTTTGTTTACGCCGACAAGTGAGCGCGACGCGGGTGTCTCTGTCCCGCGAAATGAATAAAATCACAATTCATGTCCGCAAATTAAATAAATCGTAATAAGCGACCTGTTTCGCTTGTAAATTCCGAAATTATATGGAAAAATTGTGGAAAAGCACGTCGTAAAAGTAGAGAAAGGACCATAAATAATAACGGGGGCCATAAAATCCTGACAACTCACCTTCTTTGACCTTCTCCGGTGGCGCTGTTTATGTGGACCCGAGCGCCTGCAGCCTCCCATATTATTAAAACAACCTCCCGGGGTTCATCCCGACGAATTTCTTCCTCGACATTAATAAATAACTTGTTTAAAAACAGTACTTTTTATACATAGACTGCATTGCCTAGGTAATCGACGTAGTAGTTCAGTTGATACATCTTTACCTATAAAACCCAATATCTGTCTGTCTGTTCTCTATAAAAATCCACACCGTTTGTCCGACTCGATTCAAAATTTGCACACTTATGCTTTGTGACCCGGCGGGTAACAAAGACAACATTTTTCCCTATTTTCTTACCCCTTCCCCTCCCCCTGACCTATTTTTGATGCGAATCTGAACCGTTCGACCGATCGGACTCAAAATTTGGAAACTTATTCTTTAGGACTCGGCAGGTAACATAGATAACATTTTCCCCTTATTCTCTCACCCCTTTCCATCCCTCTGACATATTTTCTTTGCAAATCTATACCGTTTGACCTATCGGACTCAAAATTTGTAAACTTATTCTTAAGGTCTCGGCGGGTATCATGTGCGACATTTACCCCTATTCTTTTAATCCTTCCCCTACCTTGATATATTTTTGATGCAGGTCTGTACCGTTTGACCGATCGGACATAAAATTTGGAAACTTATTCGTTAGGACCCGGCGGGTAACAAAAGTGACATTTCTTCCCTCCCTTTTTTACTTTTACCCGCCCTCTGATATATTTTAGATGCAAATCTCTACCGTTCGACCAATCGTACTCAAAATTTGCAAAATTATTCTTTAGGACTCACCGTTTAACATTGATGACATATCCCCCCTATTCTTTTACCCTTTCCTCTCCCCCTGATATATTTTCGATGCAAATCTATACCGTTCTAATCGAACCTTCGTTTACCCTCATAAATTTATTTTAAACATTATCCTTAACCCGTGCAACGCCGTAAATATATAATGCTCGTACATTACACAAACTCAAAAGACGAATTTCTTAAACTCATATTTTACAGTTTTCCTTTGTATGTGATTTATTATTTCTTTTATTTACCTTAATCAGTTTTTTTTCATTTTTTAATCACTTTCTTCTTTTGTGTCTATTGTTTACATATAATACTAGCTGTGCCCGCGCAGCTTCACACGCGTAGATTTTTAGTACACTGTTTGGATCGTCATAGAACTTTCGCGAACCTTCTAAAACATTTTGCTTCCAGAACTTTCAAGAAATTTATCAAATGTACAGGAACCTTCTAGACACACCTATACATTCCGCCACTCAACTTAGAACCTTATATAACTTTCGGGAATTTTCTAGAACCTTCTCCTTCCAGAACTTTCTACAGCAGGTTTTTCCGGAACCTTCTAGACTCACCAAAACAGTCGGCGCGCCTATTTTGAAACAATTTGAAGCATTTGCGGCCTTCCCATAACAAAATAATGCGCTAGAAAGCATATTTTCGTCAAACGCACAACCACCCCCACCAAACCCGCACATTTTTGATGTGACACCAAGGGCTATCCACCACTATACCCACCAGTGGGTGGTTTTGGGTGGTTGTGGAGGAAACTTGGCGGGTAGGGAAACGCGGGTTTCTTTTTATACACATATATTGATTTTCTTTTACTTTTAACTACTTTCTTTGTTTTCGTTTTTGTCAATTTATTCATAAATACTGATGATAACAATGCTTTTTTTATGATGTAAAAGTCCAAACCAAGGCGTGTATTTTTGATAGAGTAAAGAATGAGGATATTCGGAATGAATGTAAAGCTGATCTTATCATAATTAATAGAATTAAAAAAGGGTCAGATTGTTTGGGCATGTTGAGCGAATGAATGAGGAAAGAATGGTAAGAAAGATATATTATGCAAGTGTTGAGGGCGCCAGAAAGAGAGGGCGACCGCGGAAAACGTGGTATGACCAGAGGCGAGTTTGCATGCGAAGATGTATTAATTTGGATGTGGTGAGATTTGTATGTCAGGACAGAAGAGTGTGGCGCTTCATCCTCTCTGCCTACCCCCGCGGGGAATCGGCGTGATGGTAAGTAAGTATGTAACTTGTGCATGTATGCAATAAGTATGCGTTGATGCATACATAATCGAAAGTTAATACACACACTATATTAGTTAATGTATAGGTGCATTACCAAAATTTAACATATGTGAAAAATTATTTACGTCCTATTATATTTTCCAAAACTAACGCTCTACTACCTCCGCGGGTAAAGGTCGTCCTCCTGATGACTGAATAAGCATTCAACGAAACGTCGAGAATCGTTTCTCGGAAAAACATACGGTTCGTATAAAATATCCGCAACTTTTTACAGTTAAATAAGAAATGATTAAAACCAAATTAATTAATCAATTAGAAAAACATACAGAAAAATCTAATTCACGAAAAAATATGAGGCTTCTACTGGGATTCGAACCCAGGTCACCTCCTTTCCGGGGCCGGTGCTCCATTTTTAGGTGGATTAGATTTTTTTGTACGTCTTTCTAATTGATTAATTAATTTGGTTTTAAATTTCAGAAAACTTTGTTATGAAAAATTACAACTTCACAAATGTGAATGTGTTCTTGAATATAAGAAATGATTATATCGATATATATTATAATGAGTAATATGTTATATATTAATGAGAATATTTGATTGTCTGTTTGATCCTAGCAGTTAAATACTATGAGATAAATCTATTCGCTATTAGCGATGCTGCGCACAGGTCCAGCCCAGGGTATTTTAACAACAGGTGTACCATAAACCTTGCAATAAGGTTAGCTGCTGTCTTTCACCTGGGAATAACCCGTTACCTGGCAACCCTATCCTATTTCTTGGCCGTCCAAGCCTTACAAGGAGCGTACCTCTACAATCAAATTATATTACACGTAAAATTATACAATTGTACGAAAGCACTGACGTAGATTATATACAAGAAGTATTTATATTAATGTATATTTTATACAATTGTATTTTGCTATTACTTTGTGGTCATTCATTATGAATATAATTAAACGAAATAACTTTGTTTATCACTACATATACATTCCATTTTATTTTGGCATGGTTGTTCCAGTGTACAACAATGATTTCAATGACTATTTTTCGCTCGTCCTCTCCAAACACCGTAGTATTTTGTTTGGTGTGGTTAGATAAATTTCAATAGAAATAATTCAAACCCTTTTTTTGATTATAACTAAAAAGTCACAATCTGATAATAAGTGTATTCAAACATTTAATATCCAGGATATATAATTATATGAACAAAATAACTCCAGCAGTTTTTATTATATATCAATCAAACGTTTATGAAACATCTCAGCTGAGTTTTTATACTATAAATTTTATTTCAAAATGGCAGTTGTTTATAAACTTATACGTCAAATGTGTAAACCATATTTATATTAATTAATATTTTATTATAATAGAAAATATAATAGAAATAAAATAATTAAAATCAAAATATTGAAAAAAGTCCAAGCAGCAAATATAAGCTGGTATAAGAGAAAGCATAACTAACTAACTAACCATCACGCCGTTTCCCAGCAGGGGTAAGAAGAGAGGATAAAACGCCACATTCCTCTATTCTTTTGCTTCGGCTACATTCATACATCTTCTCTTGCACACTCTAGGGCTGTTGAGGCTTTAACAGGGCCAACCTCCAATACATGTAGAATCTGATCATACCAGGTCTTTCGTGGATGCCCTCTATTCCTGTTACCTTCAACACTTTCTCTTTATATTTTCTCAACCATCCTTTCACATCCGGCCACATGAGCAAACCATCTCAGCACTCCTTTATTTATTCTATCTACCACAGCCAGCATTACATTCACTTCTAATTTGATCATTCCTCACTCTATCGACCAAAGATTTTCCACACAAGCGCCTTAGTGATCGCACGTCCACCGCATTCAGTCTACTTTCATTCCTTTATTGCCAATTTCAGGCGTCACTTACATAATATATCAGAGTTGTCACTGGAACGCCATTATGTACCGCTAGTCTTAGTCATAATTTTAAATACATTCTAGTAACTCCTGTTAGTATATTACTAATATTAAAAAAGTATGATACGAAATAATAATAAAGTAAAGAAAAACACTTTTCATTTAGAATGCGCGTTCTCAGCACCCAACCATATATAAATTGAAGTATATAAATTATGACTAAGTATATAAAAAGTATATCACACCCAAGTATATAAATTGAATAACTCCAATCTTTTCTCCGCAGAAAATCCACACTTGTTCCTCGTGTACATTATATTTCCGTGTGTGTCGCGTATTATTGTGGTGTTGGTCATCCCAAGGCTTTCGGTTTATATTGTCCCCAGTAATCAGTTTTTTCTCGAATCGAGAAAACCTTTTTTCTCCTTTGTGAAAAACTCGCGCCTCGAATAAGGGGATTTCGCCAGTCGCAGCCTCTTGGGCGAGAGTATTGCTACTTGGGCTAAGCCCGCGGTCAATATTGGACGCAGGCATCTTTGTTTCTAAGAGGAGCGCAGAACGATTAATGGAACGGTTGACGAGACCAATCCACTACAGGAAATAATACAAAATATTTAATGCTACAAACATTGCGAGAACTATGGGTGATTTATAACAAGTATTGTCAAAAGGCGATCGTCTAGCAGAATGAGCAAATTTCATCATTTTTTCTCATATCTTCTCTTGCGTTTTTTATCACATTTTGTAGGGAAATATCTCATTTTAAAATTTATTCATCAGGTTACATATATTTTAAATACAAATATCTTATTAAAATGTCACAAACTAAATTATATAATTGATTAATAAATTACCAAACCTTTGATGTTTTAAAAATGAAAAAAAATTGCTCCACTTTGTGGGCCTTTTATGACTGAACGGCGTGTGAGATGTCTTTTTTATTCAATAATATTACAAAGTAAACAATTATCTTCAATTTATTACAATTATAGTAAAATCTGTTAGTTTGTTTTCTTGCAATTTATGTTTTAAAAAATACTGTTTTAAAAAAATATTTTATTTTTTTGTGGGTTTTTTCAACTCTTTTTACACGGTTGACAACTTTTTTACATCAATAGTCAAAAGAATAGATATTATAATTTTATAATTAAAACAAAAAAAAATCAAAATCTTTGTCGATATTCCTGATTTTAGATATCTAATCAAGACGGAACGTATTTATGACACAATACGCAGTGCCTTGATTAAATAGCTAAAATCTGAAATCGAGAATAATTTTTTGATTTTTTTTGTATTAATTTTAATATAATAATGTCTATTCCTTTTATTTGTTAAAGAAAAAAAGTTATGAACTATCTATAAAGGATTGAAAAAAACACACAAAAAATAAAAATAATTTAAAAAACAGTGTTTTTTAAAACATAAATTGCATGTAAACGTAGTAACAGATTTTGCAATAATTGTAAAAAATTTATTAAATTTACTTCGTAATATTATTGAATAAAAAAGACATCTCAAAAGGCATTTCAGTCATAAAAGGCCCACAAAGTGGAGCAATTTTCTTTATTTTTAAAACATCGAAAGTTTTGTAATTTATTAATCAATTATTTAATTTAGTTTGTGAAATTTTAACAAAATATCCTTATTTAAAATAAACGTAACCTGATGAATAAATTTTATAATGAGATATTTCCATACAAAAATGTGATAAAAAACGCAAGCGAAGATATGAGAAAAAATGGTGAAATTTGTCTACTCTGCTAGACGATCGCCTTAAGGGGGGGGTAAGGTATTTAACTTTTTTTTTGCATTTTATTTTTAATTTTTTAAATGAATGTATAACATTGCAAGAATATTGTGTACAAATTTCAAGTCAATCGGAGCAAAATTGACGAAATTGTGAACATTTGAGCGATACTTAGACTGATTTTCTATACCTGCTCGGGCAGCTAAGAGACGCGCTCACCTGAGGACTACCGGACGTGCTATTTGTATTGGAAGAGTTTTGCGTAGACAAGGACAAAAAGATGCTGATGGTGAAAGCTCTTTACTGTGTGAACATAACATCGACGATTATGTGTAAGTATAAAATAAGTGTTGAGTTTTATTTTGAATTTTACAGTGTGCAAAACTTTAAAGCGTTTTCCCCACATCTCACGTTTTCAAAGTCGGTGTCCATCATAACTTCAAAACTACTGTATCGAATCTTTTGAAATTTTGAACACTATTTCTGTACATAATTTACAAGGTAACGCTGGAGATTTTTTTTCAAATTTGTTATTAATTTTTATTTTTTAATAACAAATTAGTCGATATTTTTCGCAAAAAATCGCGTTTTTCCCTTCAAAGTGTTCCAAAAAATTGAAAAATTAAAATTTCAAAAAACTCTCCCAGCGTTACCTGGAAAAACCTATTATCTAACGAATGAACTTTGATTTTTTGATTTCAGATGATCTAGCACCAAGTTATGATGGACACCGCAATTCTACTTTTTTCCGAGACACGTCCGAATAATTGCTGCCATTGTCGTATTTTTTAATATTTCGTCATGAAAATTTTACATAATATGCTTCAAATGTCAGACTTCAATATACCATTAGTTTTAATAAAGAGATTTTAACTGTGTCGTCATAAAAAATTCACAAAAACATGCCTTTTTTTGTACGAATTAACCTTACCCCCCCCTTAAGGGAAAACGTTCCATAGAATAACATTTTTTTTTTCAATAAATAGAGATTCGAACACGGAATACGTGTCGCATCAATATTCTTTCTATTCTCAAACAAAGCCAAAAGCCTGTACTATGAAAATAAGATTAACTTTTTGGTGACCTGGAATGGGGCTCGAACCACCGACCACCAGATCACTAGGCGAGCGTCATGACCACCACACCAACAAGCTAATAATAGAAGACGGCTGAAGATTGTAATGATGAAACTTTTATATGTAATATCAAAATTAAAAAGTAAATAAATACAATTTAGATAATTCAATGCAAGTGACATATTTGATTAATTAAAATAATTTAAAGAAATTATGATGTTTTCTATTCACAATAAGTTAAGAATTTAAAGAGCACTTATTAAGTTTAATATAATGATACATTCGATTTTTTAACTTTAAACTGGAATTGGTATATTTCATTTTCTTCAGGCTCTAACTAAAAGTATTCATATTTTCATGAGATTAAAAATATCGGCTATCATAAAAAAATATATTCGTGTTAAAATGAAAACGGTCTCATGTTTTAAAATACTCGTACGTGAAAAATATTTTGTAGTGCTTTATGAATAGTAGCAACCTTATTCTCTATGAAAACAAACGATGACACAACCCTTGTTAAATATATTATAGGACTAAAAAAGCTACTATGGTACCTATTTTTTTAAACTTTGAAAAACTTATGGCGTACGACCAAATCGTATCAAAAAAAATTCTCAGATTTTCACAACCGTTCAGATTCTTCTGTGTGTTGTTTTCTGGGATATAACTGCCTTATATATATCTGACCTCTCTGGCTGACTTTTCGGATCCCATTGCAGGGTCCATCATTAGGGCTGACAAGACGGGTAAGTTTTAGACGGGCAGCTATCAGTATGCTTAACGAGTGGTTTATGTAGTTGCTTAACATAACGCAAACCAGGACACACGCTGTTTTCGGCACGGTATGGCAAGCTAACACTTAATCTCAACTCAACAATTACTCGTCACATCAGCCCTGATGATGGACCCCGTAATGGGATCCGAGACGTCCGTCAGCCAGAGAGGTCAGATATACACGGCAGACAATTCATATTGTCACGACCGTGGTTTTGGAAGACGAATGAAATACGGCAAATTAATTAAGTTTAATTTATTACCAAAGAAAGTCACTGGACACTAATTTAATTTTGATACCGTTTTTAATTTTACAGTCGATAAATGACTCCCGAATATTTTACACACTTATTATTGCACTGTTTCTTAATTCGTACTAATTAACGCTTTGATCACTTTCTAGTAAACACCGTTCAATGTTCAATTCTAGTCACACTGTTCTCGCTCTGTTGGTAGCATCGCGTGTTGTAATATCACCGTCACGAATCACTGGTCACACTGGTTCTAACGATTATTAATGGTTTAACTATTATTATTGTAACTTTTAACTGTATTATTATTTTAACTGTCTTATGTTATTTAAAAAAAAAATATTCTGTATATTTGTAAAAGCCCATAAGGGCGTTAAATAAATAAATAAATAAATAAAAAATGCTGAGATGTCGCCCACTTATAGTTACGAAATGAATTGACTAACCCCGCATTGCGCAACGCCTTTTATAGATAAATTTCTTCGAGAGATTTGTTCTAGAGCATTATAGATGATCTAATATAGTACTAAAGTTCGTAATGGCATCTATTAGAATGTTCGAGAGAATGCGCTCGCGGATGACTGACCCTGCGTTGCGTGATTTGGTGATGCGTTAAAATATCGATTTGGAATTGTTTTTTTTTAATTTTTTTTTTTCAAGTAATCATTAAACGTCCTCTAAAAATATTAATATCGAAAATTGATTTAAAGACGTGCAAAAATTTCAAAGAGTTATGAAGAAAAGAGATAAGAACTTTGATAAAATACATCACTAGAAAACAATATTTGAGTCACGTAGTTGCCCGTCTTAATTGATATTCTACAATTCGAACAAAATTCCTAAATTTGTTCGGAACAACGAGAATCCTTTGATATTTCTAGGGGACTGAAATAATTAAATGAATAGGAATTTGGACCTCAATCATTTCTTTATTAGGCGCACCACAAAGCTTAATTCTAAATTTCTGCTAAAATCAATCAGGTTTAAGATTCAATTATAAGTTGGTTTGTTGGAAGAGGGTACCTACAGGAGCAGGGACTCCAATCCAGAGCTGAAAGTACTATACCGGGATTAGAGATTTGATTTGATGATCCTGGATTCAGTTCCCGGAGCATAAAAATTACTATGTATTTGCTCTATAGTGTTGCACTTATTAATAGGCCAAAAATAACAAATAAAATTTATGTAAGATATTAATATTTAAGTAGGTATATTTAGTACACTAATGTATGAATTTTATGTAAACATACATATAACTACACCTACATATATGGAAAAAGGCAACATTAAATATTTATCCGACAGAATATTGTGATGTATAAAATTATGGTTAATGTAAAATGATGTATATATAATAAAATGATGTATAATGTTAAATGATGTATAAAAATCTTAATAACATGGTAATTATTGTGACCGGAATATTATTATGAGAAACATATTTTGTTTCGACTTATTTCAAAGAAAATCAATATAAGTAGGAGCTTATTTCAAAATATAAACTGCACACCGATGCCTACTAAGTAATATTTTAACAAAAATTAAACAAGATAATAATTAAGACACTAAAGAAGAAAATAAAAAAATGTTTTTTTTTTTTTTTTAATAATATGAATAAAGTTTCCAAAGACAGAGCAGTGCATGGATAGTTTGGTCTTAATCACAGACGAAGATAGTCCTTCCTCCTGTATTTAAAACAATAAAATCCCTTTGTGACCTGATTACTATATTGATCCTTTTTTCAGGGATGCCTTCAATTCTTGATTTAGGTATCAATGAATAAATCGCCGCTTAACTGACAACGTACCTTTATATTTGACTACTATTAAGTAGTCTACGACCATAATCTAAATTCACCTAATTGTTCAATCATCAAAGCTCAATATTACTGTAGATTAGTGATGGGTCCGCTCTGTACTACATTACATTGAAGTATACACTTCACACCTTTTGGAATGTGGTGCACACTACAAACACACTTCAAAGTTATTGAAAGTATACACTTCAAATAGTACACTTCATTTCAAATTGAATGCTACAAAGTACACACATTTCAAAGTTATCGAAAGAACGAGAACATACTTTAAATAGTACATTTTTTAGGTCGCCAAATGTTATTTTACCGAAAAATGACGATATATTCATATATTTTTTCCGGCGACCTTTTTTTTAGTCACCGAACTTTTTATTTTGTAGTACTACAATATTTCACTTCATTAATACTACAATTACTTCATAACTTCACTTCATTAGTACTACAATTTCGCAGTACTATAATTAGTTCACTTCATGTACTTTTTACTATAAATATAGTGTACACTTTGTAGTCTTCAAACTGGTGAACGTGCGTGTGTTGTAGTCTTCATTTTGAAATATAGTTTTTCCCTTCGCTACTGTAGATTCGATCATATACTGGATCATTGAACAATCAGTAAGTGTGAATTAAAGTGACTGAAGGCTTAGGTTTTAGTTCACTGGTGATTATTCGCCTACTTGGTGAACAACCATAGTTACGCATCATTAATGGAATCACTATTGAAAAATGCTAATCTAAAATATTCTTAATCATTCGTATTAATCGCAAAAATATTGTTGTCAGTTATTTTTAATTAAATTTAGATGTTTTTAATAGCAAAATAGCATTATTTATATTAATAAAAAGGAAACACTGCATAAAACCACTGTTTATTGAATAATCAACATATTTCGAGGCAAATGGTTCGTTAATAGTAATACAGAGATATAAACATACATAAAATAATATTATATGAGAGTCGAATAACTAATATGGATCTAATGTGAAAACAAATTTAAAAGGTAACTATTTGCAAAAGGGTTTAGTTAATTTTTATTAATTAATTTTCTTTTAACGCTTTAACCATTTTGATTATTTAATTAGTATCGTTTCCTTTTTATTATATTTATGTTTACTTTGAATTTATTTTACACATGAGTTTATTTACTAAAACTAAAAGATTTCGGACACAATAATTTCGTCCAAATAATTTGACAAAAAACTAATCCTTAGCTTACATATAATTATATTTTGTTTTCAAATACAACTAAAAAATAATTATATTGTCGGACTGACTGTCCCCATAAATATAAAAATTATCATGATAAAATATTTGGATAAATGATCTTAAAGACTATTGGAAATTATTTTAAACATTTGTTAAATCGCACTGGTGACAGAATGACAGAATTCAGAAAATTACATATGATTGGAATCTCTCGTAATATATCACTATGGAACAAAACTATCGAAACCTCTAGTACCTTCTACTGTATTCTGGAATACGCTAACACACTCTGGAATTAGCTAAAACCTTCAAGGAACATCTAGAACGATCAGGAAGCGACGGGAACAAACTACAAACGTCTGGAATATCCTCAAAGCTGACGTGATTGTGTATAAATAACAGGCCCAAGCCGCGGCACGTCAATGTTATTTTGACGTTTCTACCGACGCGATATAGCGGCAAACCGCGGCGAAAACAGTGTTACCATTGTGCGTTGTAAAAAAAGAAACAGATAATAAGTGGAGTGCCTATTCATATGCAATATGAATGTATGAATTCAAAGGTAGTGTTTAATCCAATCCGTGTAAAGTGACTTTGTCAATTTATTAAAAATACTTAGTTATTAATTAATATGTTTCTAGTATTTTCATTTGTCCTCCTAGCCACGCCACGTGACAATATTTAAAATTTAAGTCATTTTTACATGCTGTACTTATTTCTAATTTATCAAAATTAATCATTTTAAGACCAACGTATACGTACGTAATAAACCCATTTTTTAGCAAAAAATTATAATTTACTATAATATAATGATTTATTCAGAAATTCCGGATAACCTTTTTATTTGCACGTTTCAAATTAATGCAAAAAGTTAATTTTGAATTTGATTAAAATTTCAAGCACATACCAATTTGATTAAATCCAATATTAAATGTTGGAGGGTTTGATTGAATTCAAACGATATATTTAATAATAAGAGTACGTAGTTTTACGTGTGGGGAAAGTTAGATGAAATTATTTCACGATAATAATAATCCAATTCTGATAATATTTATCACGTCATACTCAATTGAGATTTTTTAACAATTTTCAGTATCTTCCGTGAATAGTTTTCTGGGATATTCTGCCGTGTATATGTGACCTCTCTGGCCGACGTTTCGGATCCCGTTGCAGGGTCCATCATCAGGGCTGATGCAGAGTCTCGCATAATATAAATGTATATACATTTATATTATTGGATACATCGAGGGTAGAAAGCCAAAAGTTCGTTCGTGATTATTTTTAACTTTACAGGAGAGCAAATTAAAGTTCTGTTAATCTGATTTTGTCAATGTTTCTTTTATTATTAAACGATTTCTATATTTGTTAATCCAAAACACATATTTTTTTTTAAAATAGAGATGCAAACACGGAATACGTCTCACATCAATATTTTTACTATTTTAAAATGAAGCTAAACGCTTGTGCTATGAAAATAGGACGAACTTGCTGCTCTGGAGTGATATTCGAACCCGCGACCTTTGGATCACGAGGCGAGAGGCACAAGACCAATAAGCTACTATGGAAATCATTTATTTAATAATAAAATAAACACTGACAAAATCAGATTAAGATAACTTTATTTTGCTCTCCTGTAAAGTTCGAAATAATCACTAATAGCCTTTTGGCTTCCTACCCTCGATATGTAGAAGATTAAATTTAATCATTTGTCTGAACGCCATTATTTATAATTTTTCTTGCATCATTTTGATTCTTGTGAATCGATTTATTTTTAATACTATTCTTAGTGCTTTACTTTGGAGTATTGTTAATTTTTTTAATTCTACTCTAATAGCAAAAAATATTAGACTACTAAAGTGGTTGATGTGAGGAACTATTATTACCTTAAATATATTTTTATATTACAGTGTCTGTTAGCGCAACCTGATCAATATATCATTTGTTCCACCTGATTATCTTTTTTCTGTTCATTCTGGCTTTATCTCGTATCAAAGAGTAGCTAGCACGTACCCGCAGCGATTTACGACCCGAATGAGCCGTTGGGACGAGTCGGTAAAGCAGTGAGCGGCGGCCATTATGAGAACAAAAGATGGGGCAGCCATACGAAAAGTGATGCTCAAGATACAAATACATACAAATAGCCGTCAACGACCACTACTTCCAAACGCGTTTGTACACATTCGATTATCTTTAACGCCGTATGTACTGACGAAAAAATAAAGAAGCCCCCGAAGGCGTGACCATATTGGTAAGCCAAATCCCTGTTTAATTCCTATCTACTCTTTTTTTTTTCTTTTCCTATCCTGTCAGTTGCTCTAAACAATTTAATACAATTTAATTTAATGTTTTTGTGTAGTGTATTGATAAAAGTGAGAAATTGTTGTAGTTGTCTGTCTGCCTGTCCATACACAAAATATGTCGTCGACATATCTATACCACAGAAGAACATTTTCTAATAAACTATTTTTAGAATTAAATAAATTATTTTCTACAGAATTCATAAATATATCCGCTAATAGAGGACTGGATGGTTAACCCATAGCTAGTCCATCTTTTTGACAATATATCTTATCTAAATAACAGAAATAATTTTGGGTTATACAAATGTTTAATATTAGGTCCTTACATATGAAATTGACGTTTTGCCGAATCGGCAAATTTGATCTCAAATATCTTCTCTTTGGTTAGGAATTCCAAATCCAAATTTATACAGCTATTTACTCATGTATTTGTGTTTTGAAAATTATAATTCATTTGTTTTTTCCTCAATTGTTTTTTTCTTTGCGTCACTCAGTTTACAAAATGAAAAACTTGAAATATCGCGTTATTTACGAGTACGAGTTCCACCGTGGCACCAGTGCTGCAGAACCGGCTCGAAGGATTAATGATGTGTATGGCGACGGTGCCGCAAAAGAAAACACAGTGCGTTTTTGGTTCCAACGTTTTCGTTCTGGAAATTTCGACCTGCAGAACAAGCCCCGTGGACGGCCGGAGACCAAAGTTGATAATGAAGAATTGAAGGCTATTGTGGAAGCGGATCCATCGCAAACCACATCCGAGTTAGCTGCAGGCTGCGGTGTTAGTGATAAAACTGTTTTAATCCACTTGAAGCAAATTGGTAAGGTGAAAAAGCTTGAAAGGTGGGTACCTCACGAATTGAGTGAAGCAAATCAACAAACGCGCGTTGACTGCTGCGTTGCATTACTCAACCGGCACAATAATGAAGGGATTTTAAATCGAATCATTACCTGTGATGAAAAGTGGATCCTGTACGATAATCGGAAGCGCTCATCGCAATGGCTGAACCCTGCCGAACCAGCCAAACCATGCCCCAAGCGAAAATTGACTCCAAAAAAGTTACTTGTGAGCGTTTGGTGGACTAGTGCTGGTGTCGTTCACTACAGCTTTCTTAAATCTGGCCAGACGATTACGGCAGATGTCTATTGTCAGCAACTGCAAACCATGATGGAAAAGCTAGCTGCTAAACAACCGAGGCTGGTTAATCGCTCTAGGCCACTGCTGCTTCATGATAACGCTAGACCACACACTGCACAACAGACGGCTACCAAATTAGAGGAGCTTCAATTGGAATGTCTAAGACATCCACCGTACTCTCCGGACCTTGCCCCAACAGATTACCATTTTTTTCGAAATTTGGATAACTTCTTGCAAAGGAAAAAATTCAACTCCGATGGGGCAGTCCAAACCGCCTTCAAAGATTTTATTGATTCCCGTCCGAATGGTTTTTTTAGTAAAGGGATCGATGAACTACCTATGAGATGGCAAAAGTGCATAGATAGCAATGGTACATACTTTGATTAAATAAATATATTATAATAAAAAAAAATCGGCTTTATGTTCCTCCCATACTAAACGTCAATTTCATATGTAAGGACCTAATATTTTTAACAATTCGTTTACCAATTTTGAATCAAGATTTTTGGTCATTTCTTTAAATATGTTTTTACAATCTTCGAACGGTACATTGGTAAACAAATTTAATACAAATCTTATATCAGTCCGTACAGTGATACGATTCCCTACCATATTTAAGATAAAGTAAATTATTATTTTACAGTTCGAAGAATATTTTTTCTTCTGTATAAAGTTTTTTGGATTGTTTATTGAATGTTTTAATTATTATTTGAAAATGATTTATTAAAATAAAACATAAATCACTTTTATTAACATTTTTCCTTATTTCAAGTACTTGAAATAAGGAAAAATGTTAATATTAGTTCAAATATAATAAACACTCAGACTAAATTTGTGCACAACTCACTACTGAATATTTTTCCATTTAAAATTCCATCCCCTTCAGATGACATTCCTAATAATTAACACTTCTGACCCCCTCCCCCCCCTCATCCACCCATCATCTTCCTCTTCACCGTAACACACTTGCATGGTTTAACTTTTTCAATTTTTAGTACTCAAACAATGCTCGAAACATGTAGATTGTATAATCTAATAAAGTGGTGAAAACAAAGTGATTTGTGTTGATAATAATGTCACCACAAAGTTCAAGCCATCTTTCAGAAGAAAAAATATTCTTCGAATAATTGGTGATTGACTTTCGTATTTTCAAAGTGGTTTTTCATTTACGACTCGCTGTCGCGCCGCACTTTGACGCAACTCAGCGCACAACATGATCCCGTGTAAAGGATATTGGTTCCTATTGAATTCACGCAGTAAACAGCTGAGCTCCAATCACGTGCAGTAATGTCATAATCCCGTGCGCCGATTCAAATCACGACTACTTAATCACCGGTAATTCTGTAATCGTTTGTAAGCGGCCGTTTCAGAGGCGGCCGCGTCCTCTTGCCTGGCTAATCGCCCGCAAATCTGCCGTCGAAATTTCCGCCGCCATTTTGGAGGCAGCAGGACACAATGGCGGCCGCCGTAATCGGATTATCTGATTGTGACGTCACAGAGGCTGTCGATTACACCCGGCAGCGGTGATGGGCGCTCCGGCAGTCGAGTCGCGCTTGTTCAACACGCCCCTAATTGTTCTCGACGGCGTCGTCAATAATCGTGACGTTTCGCGCGGTGGGGCGCAGCATTGAGTAGATTGTTGGTGTAGTGGTTAAGACACTCGCGTCGTGAATGTAGTGAGAGTTAGAGCTTCGGACGATACGCAGGCAAGTTGGTCCTATTTTAATAGCACAAGCGTGCAGCTTAGAAAACACTATAAAGAAGAGTATATTAACACACAAGTTTCTTAAGGAACTTTTGCAAGCTAAAACAAGGATTTCGCGTGACAAAAATATTTTTGAAAATTTTCGGCATCTTAATAACCATTTTTACTTCCTTTCTTTTAACTCGTAGCGTCTGTTTGTTTGCTTGTCTGACGAAAAAACTTTGGATAGATTTTTAACCCCTTTCCCGTAATCCAATCCAGCTGAAACTTTGCAGGCAGACTCGTGGCAACGATAAAAATTATCTTACAAATATTCGTTTAAAAAATTAATAATTATAGAGTAGCTTGTTGGTCTTGTGGTTAGAACACTCGCCTCGTGATCCAAAGGTCGCGGGTTCGAACCTCACTCCAGACTAGCAAGTTAGTCCTATTTTCATAGCACAAGCGTTTAGCTTAGTTTGAAAATAGTAAGAATATTGATGTGACACGTATTCCGTGTTCGCATCTATATTTTATTTTAAAAAAAAAATTTAAAAAATTAAAAAAGTAGTATAATTTTGGATTTATCGAAATTTTTCATTACTCCCTTTCGGAGCGTCACCCGACTCAAGCCCAATGCGTGGAGTAAGCGCCAAAACTGTTTCAACTAGTAAATGAGAAAGGGAGTATAATAAAAACTTGGTTTTTATGGGTTAGTTTTTTACCTTTCTTTTCTTAGTTTTTTTTAACTTTTCATATTTTTTTTCATATTTCATTAAAATACTCAAGTACATCTATCTATAAAGACAAATTGCCGGCAGAAATACATTTTTTACACATACATTCTTTTTATACATAAATTTTGCACAGATAAAATTCCGGCTAGTGCACGGGCGCTTATAATACGTGTAACCTTTGATGTAATAAAAGACGAGATGATAAAATAATAACTAATCTGCCAGATCTTTTTAAACGCTCTTGGTAAACTGCTGGCCGAATGCTTATCATTCCTCGGTCGTTTCCGGACTTGTCAATATCGTTATGCTTTCAACTCCGCATTAGCATTCCACCGCATTAATTCTAGCCACGTTATATTATTAATCATCGTACAACTTAATTAACTCAATGCTTATTGTTTAAATATCGTCTGTTTTAATAACTCCACTACTGATTATCATTAAATGGATAGAAAATAAACCATGTCTCTAATTGAATTTCATTATATCATACTACTCGAGTATCAGAATTAAAAATAATTTATTATTATTATTAACTTCGGAGGGGTGAAAGGTGAAGAATGTTTTTAGGTTTTCACGGCCACTCAAAATCATCAAGTTTGTGTTTTCTGGGGTATTATGCCGTGTTGTTACGACCTTTCGGGCCGAGCCATCATCAACCCTGATGGACCCTGCAATGAGATCCGAAACGTCGGCCCGAAAGGTCGTAACAACACGGCATAATACCCCAGTAAACACAAACTTGAAGGGTGAAAGGTGAGCGTCGGTATTCAACAATTTGTGGTGATCGAGGAATGAGGAGAAAGCTGCTTTAGGGTCACCACCCGTCATGTAACGGGAATTCTCCAAAGTCGTGGAATGTTTGATGATTTTATTCGCTCGATAAAACAATTACAAGTTATATATCATTACGATAATAAAGACAATGATAAAGACTCGATGGACCAGGGCCTCCGGCCTACGTCGGGGGTCATTGAGAGACTGACATGCCCGTACAGGGCATTAGCTAGTTTTATATGTTTTGCAAACAAAGAACTCTCTTGATGTCTAGCTATGTGTGTATGCTGACATCGCCCTGTGTCCCTGCCTTATGTACACTGCTGTGCCTCAGTTTTGTTTACGCGGCAGACTCGCCACGTTTGTATGTGTATGTGTGACCTAGATTGGTGGTTATGTATTTATGGTATGAGACGCCATATAACTAATCAGTCAGTTTAATACTTCACCTACCGACGAAAGATTTTGAGACTCTGAAACCCGAGTATTAAAATATAAAAAGTATACCTTAACTCAAGCAGAAATAACATATTTTATGTTTTCTATCCATTTTAATGATCATCTTGAATAATTTCTACAATTTTAATGCCAAATAATGTACTTTACTACTGTGATTTTAGCATTTTCAATGAAATATAAATGTGAAATACAAGCATTCAAATCTCGAGAAATGCCGAATAGTTAAGCATGTCTAGTAGATATAAAAAACTGAGTCGGTAATTGAAATATATATTACTTAATATTTTAAAAAATTGTTTTTCTTACGTTCAATATAAAAAAACTGTGTATTTTCGCATTAACAGCCTTCCCAATCAGACTTTCAATAAATATTTACTTAATTCGTTGAAAGTTTTTTTGAAAAATAAATGTTTGTCTGCCATAAATGGTCGCTGTGCTGGAAAGTTTTAATTAACGTAAATTAATTAGTCGTTATTTGGTTTCAACATCATAATACGTCATTTCATCAAACATGTTGAATTGAAAATAAATTTATTGTGTAAATATTTGGTCAGGCAATAAATATCACAGCACAAAGCTAATTTTTTTTAATTAAGAATATTATCAATTTATAAAAATAACTCAAAGAGATTTATTTTATATATTTATTTATTTATTAACGCCCTACAGGATTTTTATAAACAAATAGGTAAAGTGTAATTAAATTAAATTAATTTTTTTTTTTGCATTTTTTTTTTTAAATGAATGTATAACATCGCAAGAATATTGTGTCAAAATTTCAAGTCAATCGGAGCAAAATTGACGAAATTGTGAACATTTGAGCGATATCAGACTGATTTTCTATACCTGCTCGGGCAGCTAAGAGACGCGCTCACCTGAGGACTACCGGACGTGCTATTGTATTAGAAGAGTTTTGCTTAGACAAGGACAAAAAGATGCTGATGACTAAAGCTCTTTGCTGTGTGAACATGGCATCGACGATTATGTGTAAGTATAAAATAAGTGTTGAGTTTTATTTTGAATTTTACAGTGTGCAAAGCTTTAAAACGTTTTCCCCACATCTCACGTTTTCAAAGTCGGTGTCCATCATAACTTCAAAACTACTGCACCGATCCTTTTGAAATTTTGAACACTATTTCTGTACATAATTTACAAGGTAACGCTGTCGAGTTTTTTTCAAATTTGTTATTAATTTTTATTTTTTAATAACAAATTAGTCGATATTTTTCGCAAAAAATCGCGTTTTTCCCTTCAAAGTGTTCCAAAAAATTGAAAAATTAAAATTTCAAAAAACCCTCCCAGCGTTACCTGGGAAAACTTATGATCTATCGAATGAATTTTAATTTTTTGATTTCAGATGATCTAGCACCAAATTACGATGGACACCGCAATTCTACTTTTTTCCGAGACACGTCCGAATAATTGCTGCCATTGCCGTATTTTTTAATATTTCGTCTTTAAAATTTTACACAATATTTTTCAAATGTCATACTTTAATGTACCATTGGTTTTAATAAAGAGATTTTAACTGTGTTGTCACAAAAACTTCACAAAAACATGCCTTTTTTTGTACGAATTAACCTTACCCCCCCTTTAAGAAAAAAATGATAACATATAAAAATAATAATGACATAAAGTGGATATCAAATACTTATAATACAAATACAAATATATGTATTGATATTGTCGTTTGCTGATTCGTAAACTTTTGCTCATGAAGGCAGATCTCGTCTGCGTGGAATACTATTTCACCGTTGATTTTGTTGAGATGTGTCCTCTATGTGAGTGAGAAATGGTAGAGTTCTAGGGACCGTACCTTGGGGGAATCCAAATTCACCTATTGGTGCATTACTTGGAGATTAATTTGATCTGACTATTTGAGGTATGTTCGGTGAGTGGCTCTTTATCCGTTTGGGGCCGTTTGGTCAGCCCCGTTTTCTTTTGGTTCTGATACGAGTTGTTCGTGGGAGATACTGTCGAGTACTTCCTACGAATCGATGAAGATACCTGTACAATTATTTGATTTGTTCAATTTATGTTTTTTGATTGCGCCTTGTGTGCATATTCCCCCAGTGAATCCGAAAGGGTTCTCATTTATTATAGAATTAACTCTGTGATTGAGTTTGGTCTCTTTTCACTGCTTATTCTATATTATTGTTTACTTGACTGCTTATTCTATGTATTGTATTATTAATAAAAATTATGATATATTAAATTCTTATTGTTATTTAATTAGATTACACTACCTATACCTATGATTGTAAGTGGTTATCCCTCACCACACACAAGAATCTTAATTATTTTTGGTGATTAAAAAATATTGATTTGTAAACATTGTTTATGTATGATTGTAAAAAAATATTATATACATTATTAATTAAATAAAAAAATAAAGACAAATATTATATAAAAGAAAAAGCAATTATATAACAAAGCAGAAGCATAAGGAAAACATTATACAATAAAAATTAAAAAAATAAAAAGTAATAATATAGAGTTAAAAGAAATAGCACAAGCTTATAAAGTTATAATATATTAAAAATATTGAATAACAGTTAGTTATCTCACCCAACCAACAATCAAAACAAATACAAATCAATTATTTAAGTCCAATTTGACAAATACTTGTAATCTTTCAATACACCTTTTAAAATATGTTTGAATATTATAAAGTTGTCGACAAAGACGTCAAGTTGCTAGTATCGGTTTTCTGGTCTAGGAAGCCTTTGCAGTGGGGAATTAAAGACGTAGTTGTTAGCTGCAATTTCTACGGCAAAACTTGCATTATTTCTAGTTAACGCGAGATGGAACACGCAAGCAGATACGTTCTACGAGTGAGGACAGTCGATAGTAGCATTTATTTATTTGTGTAAAAAGAGAAATTTCATCACTATTATTATATTTTCTAGTTTATAAAAAAAGCTAAAAGAACTTAGAATGTTGTAATCAACGGTATGTTAAGCTTATAATTTTATTTAGAAAATTATTTTGGACTTTCTCTATAATACTTATGTGAACTATATAATGCGGGCTCCATAAAACTGTATTAAATTCTAGTATTGGTCGAATCAGGATCTTAAATAATAATATGAAAGTTTCAACTTTCTTAAAATATTTGCTAAACCTAAGTAAGAAGCCTAAAGTACTTAATCCTATAGCAACTGTGGAGTTGATATGGGGGACTAAAGAAAACTTTTTGTCAACCATTACGCCTAAATCTCGTATTTTATCTACAACACTCAAAACTTTTCCATCAACTTTGTAATCATAGAGTACTGCTGTTAGATGATAGACTATCTGAGTAACAATTACAAATGATATACTGTAACGTGTACCTTGGTCATAAGATAAAGCTGGAAAAAGAAAACCAAACAGCAGAACTACCAAGAAGAGTAGGTGTGGGCTGGGCAGCATATGGTAAATTGAAACACTTGTTTGAAAATAAAGTAATCCCAGTATGCCTGAAAAGAAAAATGTTCGATACATGTATCCTACCGATGTTGACATATGGCCTAGAAACAGCAACACTAACAGAAAAAATCATACACAAATTAAAATGTACACAGCGGGCCCATGGAAAGGCAGATGCTCGGCGTAAGCCTTCGAGATAAAATCAGAAATGAAGAAATAAGACGCAGAGCAAAAGTTCCGATATTGTGGACCGTATTTCGAAACTAAAATGGCAATGGGCTAGACATATGGCTCGACAGGAGGATACTAGATGGGCATCCAGAATTCTACAATGGAGGCCCTGGACGAAAAATAGAAGCGTCGGAAGACCTCCCAAAAGGTGGTCTGATGACATAGTCCAGCAAGAAGGAAGAACCTGGATGCGAAGGGGGAGAAACAGAGATGAGTAGAAGTTCGAATTCCTATCAACACTATGGAATGCTCTAGAACAGCCTACATCACTTTAGGATTATCTACAACATTTGGGAAACGCCTTGAATAGCCTAGAAGCGACGAAAACCTTCTTCTAAATACTTAAAATGAAAATAATACTTTCAAGAGTTCAAAAAATGCATATATAAAGTAGCACCGCGCTGCACAATGGAGTTTCGTTTTACATCTCTATCCAAAGACCGGTGTGGCCGGTCATGAAATTTCGGGGTGACAAATATTATGATAAGTAATCGTTCTTACCGATAAGTGAGCGATTAAATAAATGCTAGTACTACGTGCGAGAATGTGATCGAATGTTCTATAAAGTGTTCCCAGCGATAATAAAGCGTTCATTGATGAGTGATAAATTGAGAAATAGTGCGATTTTAAGAATAGTATACTAATTAAATTCGTGCTAAGAGACTTTGTCAATTTAATAAAATAATTAATCACCTATAAATAAATTACTAATTAATTTCCAATCTTTTCATTTGTCTCCGAAAACCGCGTCCCGTAATTATAGAATCTTTGTTTTTTCCATTACTTTATTTTTGAGTATAACGCAATATGCTTCGCAAACCTCCGATTCCTTCCTCGGCTGAGTTAAGATTGAAGCGGGTGGGAGTGAATGTTAGGTGTAGGTTGTAGGTTCAGTGGAAGGAGGTGCCTAGGTAGTAGGAAAGAGGGAACATTTTGATGAGGGGTGAAGTGAAGACGATGTGCTCTGAGGATTACGAGCGCGAAGAGACTTGCTGACGTACTGAAATTGGCCAAAACTCGACGTGCGATGCAACAGAGTACCGGTAGGTAGGCCTGCATTTTAGGTATATAAGATTGAAAAAAATAGAATATTTTGGGATGGCAATGGAATACAAGTAGCTCGGAATTTGATAAATAATTCCATATCGCTATGCGTCATGTGCCAACATAAGTAATGTATTGTTTTTCAATGTATTTTGTGTCTAGTATTCTGTGAGTGTCTCATTAAAAAATAATAAGAAACCACACGAGCTGTCATGGGATAATATTGGATAACAAAAATCTCAATGAAGTTGGCTTGAAGTGTCTTCCATATGGGAAACAAAAGGCTACTTAAACAGATCCTCATGGCAAAGGGAAGAAAGCATGTAGGATAATAATCCAAGAGAACATGGAGAAAGCAAAAGGGATACTCCCAAGAAAGGTGGAACTTTGAAGTCACCAATACAGCGCAGGACCGAAAGCGATGGAAGAGTGCTATCCAAGCGATAGACCTTTAACCCGCATAGAATGCACAAGGAATGAAGATAGGGGAGAAGTTTTTGTTGTGCCTTCCTTGCTAGCAGGGAACAACCAACCCTCTAACCCATCCCTTAGGTTTTTTGTCCCCCTGACAAAGTTTCAATAGCTATCGTTTGTGCGGGTAATGTACGATTCCGCGAAAACCTCCAAAATAAACCTTTTGAATAAAATTTAATTTTAATTTAAAAATAGTTTTCATGGTGGATTTAAGTCCATAAAGGGATGGTGCAGAATTGGAATATTCAACGACATTTTAAATCCCGCTCGATTTTGTATGGAATATTTTACTGAAGAATTTCCATCGCGGACGAATATTGGAAGGTTTAGCCCATTTTGAATAATGTATTTACGGTCCTTGATTTTATTTCTCTCGCATTTTGAACCTTTGCTCAGATCGTCAAATGGATTTTGAATTCAATGTTTTACAATGAAACTTCTTTATGAGAGTTTACATTCACTTTTATATTAGATATTAAATTGATCGTTGAAACAAAAATAACAGGTCGGGTAAAACGAGTTGTTTGTGCTTTTACTTCTTCAAAAAGTTGGTTTTTTTTGTACTTTAGCTGTCTTTTATATTCAATATTTTTTTTTTCATTTATTGGTTTTCTTACAGCCATATAATTAATCAATCTTGAAAAAAAACAGTAATTGATGTACAGAGTTTTGGGCCAATTACAAGAAAACACATATATACAATCGATAAAATAATAAGAAAAAACATGTCCAATAGTGAGTTTGTGTGAGTGTGTGTATTTGTGTGTTTATTTATTTATTTTGTTTTGGGAAAAATTAACAGCAAAACAATCTTAAAAATTTTCCACTGAATTTAAAAATTTACTTTAACATACATTAATAGCGAATGGAGAGGGTGGAGGGGAATGTGGGACGGGAGTAGAAGGGAAGATATAATGTACAAATTAGTTTGGGTGCGGTAGTGTAGATATTGTTTGTTTTATGTTTCTTATTGTTGCGTTGAAAATGTCAATGTGGTGATAGTTTGTGTTAAATGAATTTGTGGATCTGTACATAAAGGAGTTTTGTTTTGAGTTGGTCTTACAAAAGGGGAGATGAAAAGTAGGTGAATGTCTGTTATTGCGAGTTGGGATGTGGTAAGATATTCGTTGAAGAAGTGCCGGACTATCAACTAGATTGTGTGTTATTTTGAATAGCATCACCGCGTCAACTATGTTTCTTCGACGAGACAATATATATTATAGACGTCTCACAGAGACGAAACTGTATTTTAATGGGAAATTAGGTATAGAAGTCTTTTGTGTGTACATAGGGCTTACGACCTATCGTACAGCTGGCTTAAGTGATCATTTTACACAATGTAACGTTCGCATTTCCACCCATGATAGAATAATACCATGTCTATTAATTTTTGGAAGTTGTATATATTTAAATTATACGCCACGTTTTACATATGAGTTGCAAAAATCCTCAGCGCGGCCGGCACCAAAGCTTTTTCATTCTCTTAAATGACCACAGATGTCGCTAATGAGATATATATATATTCGATTTTTTTGAGTTTGTTAGCAATATCCGTTATCCGTGTACACACAAAAGACTTCCTACTTTTAATTGTTTCAAAGATACAATTGAGACATCAAAATAAGTATTAATTCTTTATTCACTGCCTAGAACCTTGATATATCGGCAAATCAGTTGATGAACTAGCTTGATGAATCAAAATGCTTATTGATGATAGAATAGAGCACTCATCATCATGTTGAGGACTGCGTGTGTGGTAGTGTATCATCCCAGACTTCCAGATCAGTTTGGCGTACAGAATTCATGTGTGAAAATGCATGAGGAGCATATGCAAAAGGGACCCACTTCTTACGACCGTACTTGCTTCTGTGTTCGATGTATTTAAATAATTGTATCGTTCAGAATATTTGTAATGCAAGTATTCGGATGAATTTCATTACACAATAAAGTATATTGCTCTCGAAATTCCGTAAAAATTAATTGTAGATTTTCTCATTAGCGACATCTGTGGGGATTTAGGGGAATGAAAGGGCTTTGTACAGGCTGCATGGAAATGTGTGAAAGCTTTCCACACAATTTGTGAAAGCAAACTTTCCACTCATATGTGAAAGCTTTCCACACAATTTGAACATATATACAACTTCCAAAAAATGAATAAGCATGGTATATTCTATCATGGGTGGAAATGGCGAATGTTACATTGTGTAAAGTGATCACTTAAGCCAACCATAAAGATAGGTCATAAGTCCTATGTACACCCAAAAATGACTTCTATACCTACTTTCCCATAATAAATACAGTTTCGTCTCTGTGATATCTATAATATACATTAATTGTATCGTTGTACGGGTATATGAGTTTTAAAAAAAAATATCTGTTTGTTCGCATACACGGATTATTACAGTTCTACGAGCACATAAATTAACCGATACCTGATGTATTTGACAATACTATCGATAAATTTTTCACTGTATAGTTTTGTTTCAGTAAAAATAAAAATAGGATGACCACACTTGTACGATGGCGGACGGACAAGGTAAAGTGGGTACCGAAAACATTTTCATACCATTATTATCACTCAACATTTATTAAAAAGTAAATATATACCTGCAATATTTTCAGAAAAAAATTAACTACCAAAAAACCTTATTAAAAAACTCATTTGCCCAATGACGGCCTTAGCATTTTTCTGATAATATTAATAAAAAATAAAAATTGATATTTAATATAGTATAATTTTCGTAAAAATTTCATTTTCTAGTAAACATTATAATATTTTCCGAGTTCAGAAATGTCCTTAGATTTTCACGGCCGTTCAGAATCTTCTGTGTATAGTTTTCTGGGATTTTCTGGGTCCATCATCAGGGCTGATGATGATGGACCCTGCAATGGGATCCGAAACGTTGGCCAGAGAGGTCACATATACACGGCAGAATATCCCAGAAAACTATACACAGAAGATTTACTCAGTTATCTTGGCAAGATCTTTGTTATTCAAGAAATTTCACAGAGTCTGAATCCTGAAAAGCTGGATGACAGTCATAATTTCATATTCATTGAGTAAGACTTGTGATGGATTAATAATGCTGATAGGTGATTACGAGAATTATTAAATTTGGAACAAACCTGGCTGACAGAAGCAGCGGTAGCCATCGTCTTGGTCCACGCAGATGCCGTGGACGCACGGAGACGACTCGCATTCGTTGAGGGCGTGCTGGCACAGGAGGCCAGAGAACCCTCGCTGGCAGTCACACCTGAACTGGGTCACGTTGCCGGAGCAGGTGGCACCGTTCTGGCAGGGAGAGGAGCTGCAAGGGTCCACTTCCTCCTGACAGTTCTTGCCCGTATACCCTGGAAATGAAAATTAATTAATTAGATTTGTAGCAACCAGTCCCAAGCGAGCTGTGGCATCTTGTATTCCAATGAAAATACTTCTGACAAACAAAGAAGTTCCAACTAACTAACTAACTAACCATCACGCCGTTTCCCTGCAGGGGTAGGCAGAGAGGATTGAACGCCACACTCTTCTATCCTGGCACACCACTTTTGCTTCGGCCACATTCATACATCTTCTCATACACGTTCTACGGTTGTTGCGGCTTTTAACAGGGCCATCCTCAAATACTTGTAGTACCTGATCGTGCCAGGTCTTTCGCGGACGCCCTCTATTCCTGATGCCTTCAACATTCGCCTCATATATTTTCTTAACCATCCTTTCCTCGTTCATACGTCCCACATGACCAAACCATCTCAGCACTCCTTTCTTTATTCTATCTACCACACTACAGCCAGCAGTTCCAGAACGTGCAAAAGGTGAAGACTGAGAACAAAGCGGAGAGATAAGACGCGTTTAGTAACGTCACGCGCCTTCGAGAAGTAAAGGCACGGATGTGCGATAGTCGGGGGCGGAGCGCAACGTTTGAGTTGAAACTATGATCAGCGAGCGACAAAATATGAAGCGATAATTTTTGAGCCCGAACATTCTAGTGACTTACGATACACAAAAGTGTTGTCAACTATTTATAATTAAAGTTTATCATTTGCCCAGGTGAATTCGAACTCCAAAGCGGCGAATACATCACATTATTATTTAAAATTCTAGAAGTATATTTTCCATTACAACAAATGTGTTGACAAACCCTACTCAAATAGAAACAAAGATACACAATGGGATAATAAACGAAAACCCTAACATAATTATTATTTACACAGGCTAATGTATTTGCAAATAAAACAATTAGGATGATAATACCTCAAAAAGAGACCCACCCGCTGAGTGCTAATAGACAACGCCTATGAATATTTCAATCGACCTTATTCGTAACTCGCAAAGCGCGTTTTACAAAGCTTACGATGATTATCATCATCATCTTCGACTCAAAAAGACTCAACGCTTTAATTTATTCCTGTTCTGTGCTGCTTCGTTGCTTATTGATTTTTTTTTCATTCACTATTTTTCGGCATCTGTGCCAACTTAGTCTAGAGCGATCCAGCTGTCTTCAATCTGGAGTCGCTCCTATTCTAATCGCAAGACGTGTCTAAACCACCTTAATTGTGACCTTTGTGTATAAAAAGTGGCTCCATTCAGAAGTTCCCTTTTACTACTGTACTTCTCATTCGCAGCGTTAAAAGTCGTTACCGATAACTCCTTAACGAAAATTTCACCGTTAATTTATTTGATTAAATTTTGTTAATACATATATGAATACATGTCTCTGTTCATACTTATATACACTATATAATTGTCTTTAGTTAATTTGGGATTTACGTATTTAGTTCATATATGTTTTTTAAACATTCTGTCACAGAGTATTAAATTGTAGAGATGAACAAAACCCCGTTTTTATGAGAGAGGATTGGATCTGAGCAGAAGAATGTCCCGTTTGCGCCTATTTGAGGTACATTTTACATACGCATTATTTTTGCATAATCAAATCCCCTAGCAAACAAAAAAACAACAATACAACAATTATTTTAAAAGGTTTTATAAATATCATATGTACCTACGTGTATATGTATATGTATACATTTGTAAATGATCATGCATGCTGACATATATTTACATATATAATGTACACTTTTATCTAGATATGTACAAGATTTTTATTTTATTGTGATAGGTGTAAACCGAAGCAATAAAATAAATAAATAAATAAGTTATTCTACGTTATTTAATCTAAATCCTTTGACTTTTGAAGGATATGTCTTTAATGTATTCAGGTAATTCCATCTCAAGTATATGACAAAGTGTCAGGGACATACTACCTAGTAGTGATGGGTCCGTTATGTACCCACTACTACAATGTAGTAATACATTACATTTAAGTGCACACTTCGCACGTTTTGAAGTGTAATGCACTTCATTTCAAAGCGAACACTACAAAGTACATATACTTCAAAGTTATCGAAAGTATGGGAAACATATATTAAATAGCATTTTTTACGTGAAATTTTTGGGATGGAATGAATAAATATTTTTCTCGTTGACCTTTTTTTTTAGCTCGCCAAATTTTTTAAAAATTAACTTCACTAGTACTACAATTACTTCATTTCATTACTTCACTTCATTAATATTACAATTACTTCATTACTTCACTTCATTTCGTAGTACTACAATTACTTCACTTCAAGTAGTTTTTACTACAATTGTAGTGTACACTTTGTAGTCTTCAAACTGGTGAACGTGTGTGTGTTGTAGTCATCATTTTGAAATGTAGTTTTCCCTTCGCTACTACCTGGTACGTCGGCCAAAAATGATTGAGGTTCTACTTGTAGTGTGTTTAAATAATGTGGACGTCTAGGAAACTTAAGTAATGATGAACTGCTTTTCATATGCATTCATGTTTATGTCTACATAGGCGTGTCGTAAAGTGAGCTGGAGTGCATTCGGATGCCTGAACTTGACTGTCAAAAATGATTATTTACTGTATCCAATACTAGCTTACTTGCGCGGCTTCGCATGCGTAGAGTTTTAGTAACTTTTAGTCATATTTTATCAATTTTTGCATTAACCTTAACATATACATATAAATTTATCATCGCGGTCGATTTATAGAATTTTTTGAGTTCTACAACTTCTTGATATAAAGTATTTATATATCTCTCACCGTTAAGACAGCGTTCGTAAAACATGCATCGCTCGATCATTTTTTCGTCGACTTCAGTTGTAAATAGGTCACCATGAACAGCCTTTTTATTTAAACGGAATAATATATAACCTATGTCCGCCACAAAAGTTCATTCTAAATATTGGTAAAAGAATTTTTGAAATCGGTCGAGCAGTTTCAGAGATTACCTCCTACATCCAAACTTACAAGCTTACAAAACTTTACCACTTTATATATTAGTATAGATGGGAAGTGGTTAACCGATGCTTACTTCCAACGCTACCACATTCTTAACAAAACAAAGTATTATGATCACTCTTAAGTGCCAAAAACACAGGAGAACGAAGCAAGGACTCATCGGATCCCACATTCTCTTGAATATCTCAATATACCCCAGAATGTCAGTGGACTGTTTGGAATTTATCACTTTTTCGTCAAATATAGACACAATACGGAATCTCCGAGTTTGGTAGCGGCATTTCAACAGTTCTATCCAAGAATATTTGGAATATGTTAAAAATTTTCAAGACTGGATTTTATCACCAGGGGGACACCATTAATAAAGATAAACTATAAATGTCTCATAGAGACGAAGCTATTTTTTATTTATTTCTTAAGTTAGTTAATATTACAATTTGTATATTAACTAGTATTTTACACTTTACATTCTTAAATCTATTACTAATATACTATCCATAATAACCTACATTTACATTTACATCTAATCTAATCTATGGTACAATCTATAATTAATAATACATCTTTTGCTCCATAATTCTATACTATTTTTACAAAAATTATAGCATTTGTTTTTAAATCCTTCATCTTATTTATAATCTTAATGTTTTCTGGCATCTCATCGTATACTTTTACACCTCTGTACATTAGACAATTCTGTGTATATACTTTTTTCTTTTATGGTAATCTTATTATATGGCTAAAAAGATATAGAAGTCTTTTTTGGGTATTGATAGGGCTTCGTTCGATCATTAATTCATTCAAAGTAAATCAAACATAACAGAGAGATTCAAAAATTTGAAAGCATGAAAACATGTAGGGCAGCTGAAGTAGGTACTTGTCTACTGTGTTTATTGACAAGAAAATAAAAGTGTGGATAAGAGAATAACAAAAGCAGTCAATTTAATATAATGACTGCTCGAAGAATATTTTTTCTTCTTCTGTATGAAGGCTTGAACTTTGTGGTGACATTATTATTAAAATAAAACACAAATCACTTTGTTTTCACCACTATATTCTGGTGAAAACAAAGTGATTTGTGTTTTATTTTATTAATATAATGATACAAGCAAATGTAACGGCGCGGATGCTCAGAAGATGGACAATCATTAGAGAAACGCCATAATCTATTTATCTCTAGAGGCATTAAGAGGCCACCCGAAAACCCACTGGACTCTTGGAATTATCAAACTCTGCAGAAATAGGCACAAATGTGATAATGAATACCAACGAACAAAAAAATGGGAAGCACCTGGAGAGTCCTCTTTCCAGTAGTGAGTAAAACTTACTGATAATGGTTATACAGTATTAACGTATCTGCAAAAGAATATTACCAAATAAATCCAGATACATAGGATGTCTTCTAGCAAATAGCGCCTAAATAATTTTGAAAGTTAGTAATTAATGCAATGATTATGATGACGACATATAGCGAATATCGTCCGCATAATAAAGATTAGTGGTTCACAATTTATGTAACTGTGGTGGCCCGAGACACATACACACATACACCCGTGTAATGAGTGACCACAGATGCTGACATCGAGTACGGCAGGCCGTTACCATCGATACAGAGGTCGAGCGCTTTTCACTAAAAGCGCTGAGCACGAAAGTAGGACAATAACAGGAGCGACGGCCGCGAACAAGAAAAATGCTACGAACAGCTATCGCAATCCTATATAGCGGACGCTTCAGATCGAAGCCACAACACGCAAGGCACCGCGATTCCTTTGGACACGACCACTACATAAACGGTAATCTCCAGAGCAGATTATCTCACTCCCCGTGTCTTTCTTACGGCGAAGCGAAGCTTCACTTCTCGGGAAGCTACCTATCGAGCGGAAGCTCTCGCGATTTTATTACGCATTTACTGTACACCTTTATGTCATAATTGTAACTTGTATCAACATTTCATACTTCAAATAAATTCTGTCAAACCACCGCCACTTTTACATCATCATCTTCAGCAGAGATCTCCGACTTTATAAACGAATTGGTGACCCCTACAGCTTCAGATTCTTATCCAAAACCGGACGACTATACCACCTCCACATAACTGTAAGCCAGGATCAATAAAGTTTCTCATATCCTGCACAAGCGCTCAGCATCAAGATAATCATCGTAAATTATGATTTGGAAGAATTGCACTGCATTAATTGTGTCAGATGATTTCCACAGGTTTGACGATCAATCCAGACCAGATCAAACTAAGAATTAAACACACATAGGTATGCTGCTAGGTTTATTGCTGGGTGGCAATGTACAGTTAAAAAAATAATTGGACGCTAGAAATCCACGAAATGTCTCAAAATACTTTAATTAAAACGTTTTTACTCATAAATACATATATGGTGCAAACTTATAAACAATTGATTTCATCTCCATGTTCAAAGTGATCCATAGTACTTCGAAAAGGATAATGTTCAAAGTAGCAAAGAGTATACTTAATTACCTGTTTTATGTAGATACCAACGAGATAGGTACCTTAACGCAACAGGACAGCAACAGAACAGGTACTTCAACAGTGAAGGGAAAACAACTTAGTTCAAAGGTTCTTAGGAGTCGAAGTGAGGATTATCTATCAGCTTACTTAGGCAATGAAATAAAAAAGACTGCCAATAACAGAGATTGGGAGATACGACCGTAAAAATCAGATTAAGAATAAATATTTGAGTAAATTGTTTTATTTTCATGATGGCACAAGAGATACTATAAGTGATAATCAAGTACTTATGTTATATGTGGCGTGCAGCTTAAGCGAAACTGGCGGCCAATTCCATTAAATTACATACATATTTAATACATGAATTATCGCCTGTAAAAATGTCTGCAGTCTGCAAAATACAACCAACATATTACAAATCAATTCAAAAGTCTTCTGTGTATAGTTTTCTGGGATATTATGCCGTGTATATGTGACCTCTCTAGCCAACATTTCGGATCCTATTTCAGGGTCCATCATCAGGGCTGATGTGATGGGTGTGAGTTGAAGTGTAGGTTAAGTATTGCCTTGCAATACCGTACCGAAGTCAGGTTGTATCCAAGTTTGCTGGATTGCAGTACCGTGACGAAAGCAGGGTGTTTGTGTCTCGATGTAGTGTGTTGTGTATCTACTAACGGATGTCGGACTGTACGGATCGTCGATTTGATTTATCCTGCAGCCTTGGATACTACGAGGTTTTCAACTTAAGACCGTCATCCCAATTAATGTTTACCGGATGCTTGTATATTTCAATTGCTTCTTTGACCAGGCGCGCGTGATGACTTTTGGGCTTTCCTAAGATTTTCGGCTCAAATGAAAAATGGTGGCCCGTATCTAGAAAGTGCTCAGCCAAGCCGATTATTCCGGATGACCGAGTTTGCATGCTCTTTTATGCTCATCAACCTTCTTTGAAATCGTACGTGCTGTCTGTCCCACATACATACAATTAAAAAGTATTTATTAACTTTGAGCTGTTTTTAGAATAGGTACCATTGTTATGTAAAGGTCGCTTAGAATGTTTAATCATAGTCAAACGGATGTGTGAGGTGAAGATAGTAGGAAAGGAATGCGAGCATTAATTTGGAGTTTGGTTATTGGCTGTATTGTGCGCGATTAGTGCTAGAGTGGATAAGTAATATCAGAAAGATGAAAGCGAGAGGCCATTTAATGGTTGAATAACAGTAACATTGTAAGTATGCAAGTTTTGCGGCAGCGTTGAGAGCTGCCGGTGCTTGGACGTCGGCAAGAAAAGTGAGTGCGCCGTACCGCGCGGAATATGGACCGGCAGCTGCCAGAGATGGCTAGCAGACGTGATGGAACAGGCAATGCATATTATTAGCTGGGGACTGGTGCCGCAATGACGTATCTAGTTATCGCATGATGGCAGGCCAGGTACACCAGATACTATTGTAGAAGACGGTCATGTCAAATTCGATGAGGTTACATGAGAAAATCTAATAATGCGGATATATTTATTTTGTATACCTGAAATGATGAGCAAGGAATGAGCTATGATTCATTTCTGCAAGTATTTTAATGATAGAGTGGAATGACATAATTGGTATGTACTGTGACATATGACGTACTTTTTAATTGTTGAAGTATACAGAGAAATATTCATATCTCCTGATGCGTAGGATAAAGATATTGTGTTGAGAGTGCGATCTCGTTTTAATTCGAAGTATTTTTATATTCTTTACCCTGTTTTTGTTTAGTTTGATGAAAGCAAAATAACAGAGTCAGGGTGTCTCAAGACTTTTATCTGGAAGAATAAAAATATGCACATTGAAAGGTCAAGACATATAAAACACGCGTGCGATCTATCATGACATGTGCTGTAGAGATGCGGGCTGACACTTTCCGCACCAAAAGACTCTTCAAAACATCTGAAATGAAAGTGCTGAGAGCCATTACTAGAAAACGTGATCTGCCCAAAATGTAGAAATACGGAAAACTTTCAAAATAGAGGTCAAAGCATGATGGAGTAGGTCTAGAAGGAGATTCTGGAGGAATCACGTAGCCAGAATGGACAGTAACAGACTCGTGCATACAGAAGCGAATGAAAATCCCTCTGTATCCACAAAGAAGACCGCCGAAAAGATAGAAGGATAGCTGGACATCGTCAACCCAGGAGGCGTAGTTTTTTGTACCACAAATCGACAGATTTACTAAAAGAAGAAGAAGAAAAGAAAATAATATTTTTTTAAATCGGTATGTCAGAACTATAAATACAGTACCAGAGAGTATATAACATCATAAGCTTCAGTTCTAAGCTTTAAGAATGCATGTAGCGACATAGGAGAATACGAAAATTGGAGAGACTGCTTAAAAAGAGTCAATTAGTAAGAAGAGAACACGTAATACTGGACCCAAATAACCCGTACAACGCATGAAATAGAGCGGTGGAAGAGTTTTGTGCCAGAAATAACTCCCGACCCCTATAGGACAAAGAGAATTTAAAAAAGGAAGAACTCTACCCTGTCCCTACCCTATTCCTAGAAGTTTCCAGAACAACCGCATAGCTCACACTTTTACAAGTGACGGACGTAAGTGACATAATTACTTTGATGTTTTTTCATCGCCGATAGCGAATTTAAGTCTTACGGGAGTTTAACGTAGGTGCCGACATAAAAGTTTTACTCGAAAAAGATCGATGATGTGTCGGCTTAAGTCTCTACCAGAACCGTAAAAAGAAAAAAGTTTTTTTCTAGAAATGTACTTAGCAAGTTTCTCAGCTAGACGATTCACTTCGTTCCCTTTTACACCCATTAAATAAATATATCAAACCAGAGGCGAACTAGTGGAACCTCACTGTCTGTAAAATGAAAAATAATTACTTACGACTTAATTAATACGAGATAATTACATGTATCCCAACGAGGTGTTTTTTGAGAATTTGTTAGTCTTTCGATTCATCATATAAAAACGAAACTAGATAATATATTGTTTTTTATCTCTCCACTGTCTATCCGCTGCATTTTTCGTGGTCATTTTTGAAATTGTACATCTTTAGGCATGTGGAGAGTGAAATTTAAGGATGCATTGTCATGCAATGAATATTTCCACACCATAAATTCAAAAAATTTTAGATGGAGATTTTACGATAATAGCAATTGTAAAATCAAAGCCTTCCGACATATTCACTTATCTCGTGTTATTTTTCTATGTACCTTTAATTGTATACTTCCTATTCCAATTATAATAATTTCATTGTCTATCCGTCTGTCTGTCCCCGTTCTTCATGTAACGTCCGAAATTTCATTCGAATTCACGGTTAAAAAAACAAATTAAATGGCCGGTGATGGGGCTAAATATTCTTTAGGAACCGGCATGCAAAAGAACCGTCATTTCTGACGGGTTATATATGTATTTATTCAAATGCTAAAGAGCACTGGTATTTTAAAACAATAAATCTAAAATAAAGTTGCTGGTTGCTTAGTTTTTTTTCTAGTACTATTTATTGCATGAGTGTTTGAATAAATATAATTATTATTGTTAATATTTTATAAATTTAAAAATAGTTACATTAACTCTCGGTATACAAGAGCAAGAGATAATACATACCTATAAGAAGTGATATATCGATAACAAGAGCAAAAGATAATACATACCTATAAGAAGTGATATACAGATAACAATAATTTTTAGAACAGAATGAAATTCTATATGTTCTGCTGCTGACTGCCACATTTAACTTTCTAGTGATATACAGGAAATAAATAATGTTTTTCTTTTTCAATTCTTTTTCAATAATCAATTTTCAAAAGACTTGTGGCGCGGAAAAGAAAGACTGCTCATGAATTGATGTTGTTAATTGTATTAAAGTTATTACGTATAGTTCTAATGTGCTTTGTTTAATAGTTTTTGATAATATCAATTAATATTTTTAAATTATATATAAAATAAATTATATATTATGTAAATTAAATATTTTAAAAAATTAAGAAGGTATTGTAATAACATTTAAAAGTATGTATATACTGATTGTTTTTTGTAGAAGAATTTTCAATTTAGTTTTGAAACTTCTACTTTTTTTTCCATCTTCATTTCACTGGGAATAGCATTAAAGAAAGATACTCCTTGATAGGTGAAAAGGTGTTGGGCTGTGCAAGTATTACATTTAGATATCAAAATATTTCCAGCTGATCTCGGTCTATTACTAAAACATCCAAATGATCTATCTACATTTTGTGAATTTTTTATAGATTTGATTAATATTTAGGACGTTAAAAATGTTGAAAAGTTCCCTTGTTGGGAATATTTAGAATTTTCCACTAATAATATCATACATTTGCTGTATGGGAATTTTTTATCTATTCACAATTAGTTCTGTTTCTTTGTGAAAAAATAAAATATCTAATTATATTATAATATTCTAATTGTTGTATAATATTCTAATTGTAGATTACACTACCTATATCTATGATTGTAAGTGGTTATCCCTCACCACACACAAGAATATAAATAAATAAATAAAAAAATTAAAAAAATCTCTTTACCTGTACGATATGCCCAACTCAATACGATATGCCCAACTCAAATTTTCAACCCACCATGAAAAGCATGGCGTCACAGGCGTACGGCGGACCGATCCGCCCCTGTGGCCAGTGTGTTGTATCGAGTTTTCACCGGGCACATTGTTTTGTCAAAGCCGCGACAGCGCGGTGATCAAAACATATCCTTTACGAAGTATACATCCACTTATCGGATAAACATGATGCTGGCTACACATTGCTTCATTCTTTACTTAACAGTGTACACGGCGCGCTGTAGCAACACCGAGGGACGTGCAACTCATACAGTTCTGGAACTCGCGAGAATTTTGTTACCCGATTGCAAAAACTGCTTCCACACAATAAGCGATGAAACGGTTAACGGAAATCAAATCATTCGAGAAATTCTTGAGACGTGTTCCGTATATAATTACGCTATTGAAAAAGCTATTCTTTCGCGACTCTTGAGATGTTCTCAAACGATTATCATCACGGAGAGTGCAGAACTGCTGCAGAACCTGTTTGAAAGGAGCCAGAGAACTTACATTGTTCCTCACGTCACAAAAAGAGTGCTGATACTGCTTTTAAATAATCAGTTCGTATCTCTACAGAAATTTCAATCGTTTATCGAACGTGCGGGATTAAACGTCATCGAGGTGATTGTAAATGTACAGAATGAGACAAATACAGAATCAATGGTGATCGATGGTGGAACGTACGTTGCCTCGATTGAAGTGTGGGATCTGATCAATATGAGGAACATAACAATAAATCACTCGGAAGCTCTAAGCAGAGGCAATCAAAGCTTGAGACTGTTTCAGTCCACTTGTTCTCTTCCGCCGCAGAGGTCGAATAAAAAATTAAATGTCAGCCTATTTCACTGTCCACCCTACGTGATCATGGATTCTGTTAAACAAAATGTAGAAGGAGGAGTCGAAACACTAATATTTTCCGAAGTTAACAAATCATTGCCCGTCAGGTATGTTTCCAGAAACGATGCCGTCATGCGCTGGACAAAAGTCATAGAAGATGTGGTGAACGGGACATCGGAGATAGCAGCCTGCTCTCTGTGGCTGATGAACGTACACAATCCAGAAATGCAGCCCACAACGTCATACAGCGAACTGTCGGCGATGATGTTTGTACCAAATCCGTATAGAATATCACAAGTGTACATCGTATTAAAACCCTTCAGCCACGAGACTTGGTATCTGTGGATATTCACCATCGTATTCGGATCGATAATTTCAACTATTTTTGCCAAAGTCTTGAACGAAATCTACAAAAAAAGTGATTCACGTACCAAAGGAAGAATGAAGTTCATCAGTACGTATTACAGTGTGTGGTCTGTACTGCGGATTTCAACCCAGGCAGTGCCTCACAGTTTTCCGATTCCGAAAGAATCAGCTATGAGGGGGCTCATCGTCTGTTGGCTGTGGATCAACATATTATTCGGAATAACGTATCAAACAAAATACACTGTCAACATGATGAATCCGCTGTTTTCGAAGGACATTAAAACATTTTCAGACATGACAGAACAGAACGTCACGTGGATAAATAACTTCGATGATGAAACGGCATCTGGACTGAAGAACAGCACCGACAGCTCCTTGGCAGAAATGGCTAGGAGAGCCCACAATGAAGACGATGTGTTCAAAGTGATGAAACTGGTGAAGACAAACAGGTACGGTTTGATTCTGAAAATTTTATCCGGAAAGTACCTGGTTTACGAACAGGATATGGATAATAATTTTATATTGAGACAGATGCATCCGATAAATCCTTGCACCATGACGCACGCGATCGTTTTCGCTCTGAGGAAGAACTCTCCGTACAAGTGTTTTATTAACAGGAAAATCCAACACCTAAACGAGGCGGGCATTTTGAAGATGCAATTTGAGAAGCTGATGGAGGACTCGGGGCGAGGACCCAAGGAGTCGAGTGATTCCACAGAGGTGATCAGAATTGAACAAGTTGAAGGGGTGTTGTTTGTGTGGATGTTGGGATTAATACTGGCGTTGTTTTGTTTTTTGATGGAACTAATTGCTAACCGATGCTAAATGATGTTATGATTACTGTAGACGCTGTAGTGAGTTAAAGAAAAGACTAGCGTACTTCTTTCAATATTTTTTGTGAATGTTCAAATGTTTAATATCACAATTATTGAATTTTTTACCCAGAAAGATCATCATTAAATAAGACTAATTGTAAGAGTTTCTAAGAGATGAAGTAATTTCCATACTCAAGACAAAAATAATATAGATATCTTCATAATGTTCCATGGGAACGACAAATTTTAACCAAAGATGCCGAAAGCATAAATTAAGTAAAGTAAACGTGCACAAATATTATATATACAACTTTCCAAACTTGACAGATGTGTGGTCGATTAATTATTCGAAGAATAATTTTTCTGGAGGTATGTTCTCTCTTTGTGGTGACATAATTAATGAAGTAAACTCAAATAAGATCTTGGGTGGGATCAGTGAACCTAATATTGTGTAAAGTGATCACTCAAGCTAGCCAATAACAGATCGTTGGCCCTGTAAACGCCGAAAAAATACTAATTTACATACTTTCCCAAATTAAAAGCTTCTTTAATTTATCTTAACTATTTATCAGCCTTTTTTTCTCCAGGACATTCTTAGTCAGTAATAAAAGAAAATATAATCACCTCATAACGTTCCACTCCCATTCTTGTACCAAATTTTGCACATCTCTTACAAAGTATGAACCATGAACAAAGGCATCTTATTCCTCCACCCTCAACCCTTGTTTCAAATGGTAATCAACTCCCGGGAGACTCCGCTCATGGACGGCTACTTTTATAATGAGTGGTAGAAAAAATCAATTTACATATGCTACCTTTTAAAAGTAAACTAAAGAATTAATATTATATGTTAATTTAGACCAGACTCCTAATCAGTGGGCTGCGATCATTCGGGCATATTGCAGCAAAATTCAAAGAATATATATACCTAATACAAACAAGAATCTTCAGCAAAATTCAAACCGTATAATATACGGTATATGCATTATTATGGAATTTCCGAGTGACTATAATGTTTCTGGACCTTAGAGTGCATTTGAACGTAAGTCATCAATATTAAGGACAATCATATAGTATTATAATATAATGTGCACGGCTTTGCACGCGTAGATTTTTAGTCATATTTTAATGATTTGTGTATTAACCTAAACATATAGATATTTATCGTTGCGGATTATTTTAAAAAACTTTGTGAGTTCTACAACTTCTCTATGGAAAGTATTTACTCGTAAATATCTCTTAAGGCAGCGTTCATAAAAAAAAGTAACCCGTAAAAACCATGTTTTTACAATACTTTCTTTCTCATTTTCTGGTTTCGTGTCTACCATATTCGTCGGAATCTCCATACAACTTGTATGAAAAAACCATTAAAAATTTGAAAAATCCAAAATTATACTAAAATTATTATTTTATAACGAAAATTTGATAGATCTTCTTGATCGTCGCCACGAGTCTACTTGCAAAGTTTCAGCTCGATTGGATCACGGAAAAAGGGTTAAAAATCGATACAAATTTTTTTCGTCAGACAAGCAATCAATCAATCAAACTCCACGAGTTAATATAAAGTTAGTAAAAACGCATCGCTCGACCACTCCTTCGTTGAATTTAGTTGTAAAATAGATCACCACGAAAAGCTCTTTTATTTTAACGGGATAATATATAACCTATATCCACCCCGTGAAAGTCTATTCTAAATATTAGTGAAAGAATTTTTGAAATCCTACATCCTTTCTTAACTTAACCTCTTTGTATAAAATAAATTCCGCATTTATATCATAGATAAGGGGATGTTGACATGGGAAAGATGGGATAAATATCTATGTTTTGCGCAAGGTTCCAAAGAATAACCATATAAAATTTGTTTTTCTATACAAAACTTACACACAGCAGAAAAAACAAAAACGGCAAGTCAATTATTTTCATAGGTACTTTTTCAAATCAACGAAAATATGGAAATAAAATAATTTTAATATAGTTAATGTATGCACACATGATTATTTATCATTAACTCTACAAATATCTTTTTTTCATCCTTGTATAAATTTTAAAAATAAAAAGTACTTAAACATCCAGGTTTGCATTATCATAACAAAAATGTATGTAAACAAAAAACTTTTAGTGGAGATATGTAGGAAAGATTCATAAATATTATTGTATAATTTATTTTTACACTTACATAGATTACAGTAAATTCGTGGTAATGAATGCATCGAGCGGCCGGCCATTGTTTTCAGGTAGAGAATCCAATATTTGATTTTTTTCGATAATTATGTTAATTTTTTTTTCTATAGTTAATATTTAATTTTTATATAATACAAATAACATTGATAGAATCGGTCAAAAATATCTAGTATGATTTATAGTAGTTAAGACATTTATCACTAATATTGTTTACGTTCAATCTTAGAAATACACGTGTTTATCAATTAAAATAATATTTTAATGTAAAATATTATGTGAAAGTAAAACTGTTTTGTTTATTTATTTAAAAAAGATAACGAATATAATTAAACTAAAAATAACATACTGTGTTGACAATAAATACAATACACATAATAAAGAAAAAATTAAAATATTATTCTGAATAATATGCCCGAAGTAATATCAAAGTATTTCATCATTTAATCGGGAAATAATTTTGAAAAAAATATATTCAGCGACCATACTCGTTGGAAGTATCGTTTTCATATATTTATGTGCAAACTCGAGGTGATGTCCACGTGAACCACAGTATTTATCACCTCAATTTTTTTATTTATTATTTTTCGTCCTTTAAATTCATTTATTATTTTACTGACATTGTTACGATTATGTATGGCAGCAAAATAGGTTATTTATTATCCATGAGCATCCCCCTGTGACACATATAGGTACATACATGCCTACTGCGATTTTGTACACATATCAATCCCGAAAGTTTTTGCGGTATTGAATTTCCTAGTTCCGGGGAAATCCTTGAGTATGTTTGTTAAAATTTTGGGTAAACGAGTGCTTAAAGATTTTTTTATAAGCAGAAGTTTTTACTAAGCATAGAAATTGAGTAGACCATTATGCAATACCCCGCTTTAGCGATAGGACAGAAATCTTCGCTCACCATTAGCTCGCTGGCTAACCTCGGCCCTATGGGACCAAACCAGAACCTTGCGGGACACCGTATAAAGCGGAATCAGAAATTGTATTAGGCCAACCTTCGTCGAAAGCGATAAAGACCTTCGGTCTTGCCTGCAAGCCGGCCATTACGGCCCCTCCGCCGCCCGCCCTGGGAATAAAATTTCCTTAACTAATTTTATTTAGGACGACAGAGCGTTAATGTAATTTACCCCCGCAGCCCGTCGCACACGAGAGAACAATACAGTTAACGGGGCTCGGTCCTGTGCGGTGGACTATTTGCGGCCAATGTTTTGATCGAGATGTGGGCCTTAATTGAACCGAATATTTTGGGCTCACGTATGAAATAAATAGAAAACTTTATTTAGGGAGCTACATCTTGGGATATTAAAAAAATATATTCAATTTTTTTTTAAATGACGTAACTATTGCAGACATACAAAATTTGTTTTATTTTCGTTGATCAGTGCATACATTGAATAATATTTTACATTAACAAATTATTTATAAAATTTCAAAATGGCGGAGGTACACGCTGTCCCGCAAAGTCCCTTCCCCTTGCGCAGCTGGTGGATAGGTATATATATTTTTTAATTGTGTATTGTCTATAATATAGCTAATGAAAGAATTTTTTTTTGGGAAAATGTTATCAGTTTGAAAATAATTTTCATTTTAAATGTTAACAAAATCAAACACACAGTGGACGGCGAACCGCATCCCGATACATCCTTAACAAGCCGAAACAACAGTGTGATTAACCAACAAGTGCTGACTGGTCATGCAGTAACATTGTATCACAAGTCCTTAAACTTGCAAACGAGATTGGGATAAGCATTGTATCGGTACATTCAATTTTGACCGAAGACTTAGGTTCGAATAGAATATCAAATGACCGGACGTGTGGACAGCGATAAGTTGACTTTGTGGGTGGGGGGAGAATATTGTTTCTCTTTTATTTTTGTTTTTTATGGGCTTTATTTTATTTAAGGGGTCACCACCAATATTTAATTACTGGGGTATCTAAATATTGGAATATATATATAATATATATATATATAATTCGGGAAGCAGAGAATAAAAAGAAGAATATGGAATATACTTACAAGATTTATTTAATTACGAATACACAGATTTTTAACAATACTTTTTAATAAAAACTTAAGACTAGTTATAAAACACTGGATGAACGAGGTCTACGAGGAGAGTGTTAAAAATCGCGTCTCTCCCTCTATTTATAGATATTTGCGAATGCTTCCAGAATATTCTCCCAAAAAAAAGGTATAAGGCTGTGCTGTCTGCGGCTTCCGACATGATCGATATCTTTCGATGAGAATATCGAAAAATATCGATCCAAGCCTCAGACTACAACTTCCATCAAGATAATGCTCCCATCTGATTCAGACTTCATTTGCTAAACACTGTATTTCCCCCGTTTGTCAAGATCCCTTATCTCCCGACATGGCTCCATGTAATTTTTGGCTATTCCCCAAAAAAATTCGCAGTAAGCGACCCGATTCAAATCAAGAGATGACATGACGAATCCCAAAAAACCAACCAAAACAAACCAAAATTACGTACATTACAGAGGAGGATTAGAAGGAGATTAGAGTAAGTAACAAAATGTTAGTTAACTTAGTAAAAACCACTACCAGATTTAAGGTCTACCGGTTTCGAGACATACCCGTCTCTTCGTCAGGACCAACACTACACTACTATATTCACAATACTATACACCCCAACCATAGAATTGTTAAACTTTCACCAATATTGATCACATGCGTGTTAATCTTGTCAGAGACAAACATGCACTGATTAGCCTACTGAACATTCAGGAATCTACCGAGAGAGAGTGAGAGGGGGGGCGTCTAAAGTGGGTTTTACCAAATCCACACACGCATAATATTCACATAACTAACATTCTGTTATAATGTCTAACCACAAAGTTAATGCATTAAATATTAATAATATTAGAGTAAGTATTGAAAAAAATGAATAAATGAGTTTCTGTTGACCATATCCGCCCGATAATTTTTGAACACAGTCTATATATTTAATTTCAGTGGCAACAACATATATCTTTGAAAAAAAATACTGCCGCTCTGAGAAATTAACCGTGAACAAATTTAAATTGATTCCATATAATCCACCCTCATAAATGTAGAATTATGTTTATAAAGTATACTCATAAGTAATATGAAATATTTTCTGTTCCCGTTGTTTTTATACTTTCCAAAGTATAATCATAATTGATTAAACAACTTTTATTAACGCCAAGAGTTTAGGTATTTCTGATTTCTTTATCTGAAAAATACTTGTGCGGAGCACTTAGAAAGATTGAAAAAAATTTCGTTTCATCTCATACTCCGATATTCAGTTAACATGTAAATGTGTAGATTATTTACTTACGTTAATTAATTAAACTAAATAAACATAAATGTTGCTTAAGCTACTAAATTATTAATATATATTATTTGTTCATATAACTTCCGAGTGTTCTTGAGAAAACTAATTAACTAAGTATAAAACATTTATTAAAAACGCTTTAAGACTACGTAAAAGAAGACTTTCAATTAAACGAAGTGAAATATGAAATAACATTAAAAAAATATATATTAAAAGGTCACACTGGTGCTTTATAAAATTATAAAAAATTGTATCAACATTTGGCCTTTCTATTTTTGGCTAAAAAAATATATATACAAGGCGCAAATTATAAAATTATTATTTTTTATACTTCATTACTGTATCTTAAGAAAAATATTTTTTGGACTAATTGATCCGCTGTGAAAAATTTAACACTGATTACTGAAATTCCTTTACCAATTTGAAAATTTACTGATTACTGAAATTCCTTCACCAATACTGGACAAAGACACTTTAAAAACCGTATATTATGCTATTGTACAATCATTACTAACCTATTATATTATTTGTTGGGGAAACTGCTATAAGACCACCCTAGAGCCTTTACATAATGCAGAAAAATTAATCGTAAAAATCATGTTTAAAAAAAGTTTTTTATACTCCTCACAACTTTTATTCAGAGAAAATAAAATCATGACTTTCAGCCAGCTTGCCATTATTCAAACTCTGTGCAAATTCTACAAAATCAAAATTATTCTTAAACGAACCCAGCAAATGCATCATACTAGAATGTCCACTTCTTTAATTTATCAACCAATAAATGCCAAGACAGTGTTTGGACAAAGAAGTTTTTTTTGCAAGGATCCTTTGTTCTTCAATGCTCTTCTCGAAAACTTTTTACACAACACTATTGGAGAAGACATTATTGTCACCTGCATTTGCACAAATACCCAACTGTCGAAATCAGGTCATAATTTATTGCTCATTAAACTTCATTTCTTATCACTATTTAATATACACAAACATTCATTTAATTTTCTTATATAGGTATATACCTAAATATACTTTTTAACTGCGCTATTATATATACATTTTGTTACTATCCATGCATATGATTTTTTATATATATTACTTTACTTTCACTATTGCTTTTGTATTATACAATATATACTGTTCTTATAATCCACATTTTATAGTTATATAGTATTTTGTTGTATATCTTTATTAATTTTTATTCTCACTAATATTGTTCAGCTGCTCATCTTGGCACAGGTTCTTCCTAGTGAGATGAGCGGCTCTATCTCCTATGTCATGTAACAAGATGAAGATAAATAAATAAATATAAATAAATATAAAATTCGAAAAATTGCTGATAACTGAAATTCCTTCACTTATTTGAAAGTGAATGTAGTAATGCCTGTAGCGTAGCTGTACAAAAGTAAAATAAAAAAAGATCGTCGAGATTGTTAGGCCATGTGAAACTGATGAGAGAGGATAATATATGGAAATGAAAACATGTAGACTATTGAAGGCAGCAGGGAAAAAAGGCGTTGGCGAAAGCCTTAGCTTGCATCCAATAAAATAGCGTGCATGAGAAGATGTATTGAATTGGATGAGGTAAAAATTGTGTGCCAGGACAGAAGAGTGTAGCATTCTATCCTCTCTGACTACTCCTGCTGAGAAATGGTGTGATAGTTATTCAGTGAGTTGAAATTACTGTAAGAAGATGATTTATTTACTTATTTGTTTAGAAATATTAATTATATTTTATATATAAATATATTTTTTTTACATCTGGCAAAAGATGTATTTACACTTTAAACACATGCTTCATGTTTCATTACGCTATATGTACATTTCATTACTTAGGGATTGTAATATAATATATTGATTTATAATATAATATAGGTACTTATACTTTTAAGTATTTACTTTACAATTCACTGGAGAATAACATGTTAACGTTTATACTAGCATTGTTTACGTAGGCAATTATTTAGAAAATTACATAATAATAATAAAAGTGAATAAAAAAATAAAAGACAGGAGTAGTAAATAAAACATAATAAAATAAGTAGGTAACATTATTAAATATTACATATAAATTAAGATAAGAGAAACATTATTTGTATCTTGCATCGCAGATAATTATTACTAATAAATATAAATTCAATGTTGCGACGCAGAATAATGTTCACTTGTAATCTTAGATCGCATTGAGACATAAGATAGATGTCAATATCGGTGAACAAATCGTAGTAAGCTTGGCAAATTCCCACTACGGGTGAGCGCAATCCGGAATTGGTACAAGCAATAGGAATGTGGAAGAGCAGTGTGTTCTTGTAGCCCTTGCTGGGACGTGAATGTTTATAAGTTTTTTAGCAGTCACCGTAAACAGTTACAAAGTCCAATAATAAACAGTTCCGTCAAGGAACTGACTCGCTGAGAAAAACATTTTTCAGGAACCAATTTGCTGAGGAGGCGAATTTCCCAAACAACAAAGGAATCGAAAAGTAAATAAGCTCTGCCCTTTCCATACAAAACATTGGTTAGCATTCCGTCCCCGATACTATACACAGTAACTCACGGAGTTATACCGACGACGTCTCGCTGCCGGTAGAGGTCAGTATCTACGTCGAGAACTGACCTCCGACCACATTACAACAACGTCCTGGTGCACATAAGAGTCTACGCCGTGACGTCATCTCTATCATCTGACTACGGACAACAGAACCACAAAGCAGAGCTACGCAGCTACCACGTTCGGTACGCTACCGCCTCCTCTACAACATCGTCTACGATAGACCCCCAAGAAGCGTCTATCACCAATCATCATCGCCAATCATGTGTGTTGGACATAAAGAATAAATAAATCAACCATTAGAAACCACAATCATCATTGACCACACGCACACACATAGGGTTGCCACCCGTATTTTATTATAAAGTATTGTAAGTTATTTCGAGTAATTGTTATTTTATGAGAACAATAAAGTAAGCGAAAATACTTTATTTCACATGATTTGATTTCTCTGGGATCCATTTTACTTATAACAAAAAAGTTGATTATAGAAATTTTAGCGTAAACCGGAACGAGAGTGTTACCGGGGTCGATGACGTTATCGATTGTTGCCGAATAGGTTCGATAATTGACGATATACCCTGTGGCGGTCGCCACATAAACGCTCGTTTTTTAATGCAACCTAACCTCAAATGTCAACATAGTCAATGTCATTGTAAAAATTTCTTGTTTGTTTTGTGTAAGGTGGATTGAGTGCAGTTAAAATACGATTAATTGGTTTTATAGAGTTTTTTCTGTGATGAGAGACGGAGGAAACGAAGCGACTTTTAATCTGGTAAAAATGTATGACTTATTTACTTTAACTTAAATAATATAGACTGCAAACATGCTGTGTAGTCGTTAAGTAGTGATAATTAATTGTTAATAGTTTTTAAGCAAAATAAATCGTACTTTATTTTGACACAATGTACTTTTTTCATCCACCTCTAATAACCAATGTTCTTTATTTGCACAAAAAAAAGGTGGCAACCCTACACACACACCACATCACCCATACATCCCTAAGTGATAATAGGGGTGGACAATTAAATTGTTTTCGACAGATCTTATACAAGTTGAAAATTTCAAGAGCTGTGCGTCTGTTTTTTAAACTTAAAATGTTAAAATATTTCAATGAATCTGCAAAGTGCTTACTTGCCGGCTTGCGGGGTTAAAAAACTTTGGATCAATTTTTAACCCTATTCCCGTGATCCAATCGAGTTGAAACTTGGCAAGTAGACTCGTGGCGACGATCAAGAAGATCTATCAAATTTTCGTTAAAAAAAATTAATAATTATAGTATAAATCGGATTTATAGAAATTTTATTGTTTTTTTCAAATTGGAATCATTGGAAAAGTTTGATTACTAGCATAGCGGCCCGATAACGTCGCGGAATATTTTCTAAATTTAAATTAATCCGTCGTATTCATGATAGATACTTCACTACGAATGTCGAAAATCTAAATTGACTAACAAATGTTTCAAAGCATGAAGTGTCTTATCAAAGCTCAAAACATCTGACATTTTAGAAATATATTAAATTACTGTAAGTTTAGTGTTATGTTATATGTTTTAATTCGTCTTTAATTGTTTTTATATTTTACAAAGAAAGGGAGTATAATAAAAACTTTGTTTTTATGGGTTACTTTTTTTTATTATTCACCTATTTTTGCCCACTAGCTTAGCTTACAATCGATCAACTGGCTGCTTTTCTTCCATCGTGTCCAAACCACCTTGATTGGGACATTCCCATGTGTGTCAATAGCGGCTCCATTTAGAGGTTCTCCTTTATTAGGGGGAGTCTCTTTCCATCCATTAATGTTAATAAAAGTAACTTATATGAATATTAAAAATTCATTCGCATTAATAATTCAGTTCAGCCAAGACTATCATATATGGGCTGAAGAATAGTGAACGGAGTGATTTCATTGTTATCTATGTAGTCTGCTCCAAAATCCCTACCACATTATGGACGTGTAAAAATAAAAGCTGATTGACAACATCAAAGAATTACAAGAACCGTAAAAGATTCCAAAGCAAAAATTGAACTTAATCTGTTGGTGAAAGGAACAACCGAACGAGTCAATAAAATCGAATTTTGAGTTAAGTATGCAGAGTTGTTCTTTAGATGCATATCTAGCAAGGAAAAATTTTTTGAAAAAGGATGAATTTGGTGTATAAAAGCAAAAGCAGCAATATCCAATAAATTTTAAAAATGTTTTGAAAGAGTAGCTTGTTGGACTTGTGGTTAGAACTCTCGCCTCGTGATTCAAAGGTCAGAGGTTCGAATCTCACTCCAGACCAGCAAGTTACTACTATTCACATAGCACTAGCATTTGACTTAGTTTGAAAATAGTAAGAATATTGATGTTACACGTATTCCATGTTCTCATATCTATTTTTAAAAAATGTAATCATCGAGGATTACTAATTTAAAATGTACTAAATTCTAGATTTTACGTATCTATTCCTTAGGAAAAAATATTTCCTTTAAATTTATGTGATTATTGTGATTAAAAAACTACTGAAAGTGATGATACAGTATTAACGTAACTGCAATAGAATATTTCCAAATAAATCTAGATGAATAGAGAGTCGTCTAGCAAAATGGCGCCCAAATAATTATGATTGTTCGTTCGTATTTGATGTGCAGATCTGAGAACGACATCTAACGGATGTCGTCTTCAATATTTCAATGAATGGTGCTTAAGTTATATAACTGTATGAGGTCGTCAGCTGATATATGATTCTGAATTAATAAAGGCTTGAGCAAGACAGCACCACTCGTTTCATTTCATTTTAAAAGGATAATCGTTCTGTATAGTGACCGATAAGAAAGAAATACACTCCTTTAATTGTGTCAGACGATTGTAAACCAATCGTCACAAATCAGGAGATCGGTCAGGCCTTGCAAATCAGACCAGATCTAAGGAAAGATTAAGCACATGCATATGCAGCTGAACTGGATAGTGTTGTCAAATTTAAAAAAAAAGTAACCTATACAAACCTAGTTTTTAGTATACTCCCTTTCTCATTTGTATCGTTTCCAATTTGATATTCTATCAACATTCCTCTTGCTTTAAGTTCACGCGGAAAATTAATTTCATGTATATTATTATCCTTAAAACTTATAGAATATTGAAAACGTAATAATTGGTATAGAGGGGCACGGAACCGTCTGATCGGACCCATGGCTCGAGTCAGACTAGTTGAAACAGGTTTCGCGCCTTTTGCACGCGTCGGGCTCCTTTCTTATTTGTGTGGTTTCCAATTTGAAAAAAACTTAAAAATTAAAATTTCAAAAAATCCAAAATTATACTATAATAATTTAACAAATTTAAACAAAAATTTGTAAGATCATTTTTATCGTCGCTACGAGTCTGCCTGCAACGTTTCAACTCGATTGGATTACGGGAAAAGGTTTAAAAATTGATCCAAAGTTTGTTGGCAGACAAACAGACGCTACAAGTTAAAAGAAAGGGAGTAAAACGTTATTCCTTCTCCCAATCCTGCCCGTACCCTACACCAAAGCTCTCCCTACCCTGCCTTACCTTATACCTTTCCCTAGAAGTTTTCAGAACAATCGCGACGTGATTGATATAATTATTTGGATGTTTTTTCATCACCGGTAGCGAATTTAAGTCGTACGGGAGGAGGTATTACGTAGGTGCCGACAAAAAGTCTTACTCGAAGAAGATCGATTATTAAGGCTCTACCAAAACTGGAAAAAAAAACATTTTCTAAAAATTTACCTAGCAGGTTTCTCACCTAGTTGATTCACTTCGTTCCCTGTAACACGTATTTAAATATCAAACCAGAGGCGAACTGGTTACACTTTACTGTATGAAAAATAATTACTTTTACGTCTTATTAACAAGATAAAATTTAAAAAAAAAACATTTTTTATCTATATAGGTACATTGTTTATGTTAAAAAAAAATTAAATGGAGACGCGAACATGGTAAACGTGTCCTTAGGTTTTCACGGCCGTTCAGAATCTTCTGTGTATAGTTTTCTGGGATATTCTGCCGTGTGTGTGTGACCTCTCTGGCCAACGTTTCGGATCCCATTGCAGGGTCCATCATCAGTCCGACATCCGTTAGTAGATATATAAAACACTACAAGAAGACACACACCTTGCTTTCGACACGGTACTGCAATCTAGTATTTAACATATATATCACAAACTTGGAAACACCCTGACTTCGGTACGGTATTGCAAGGTAATACTTAACCTACACTTCAACACTCACTCATCACATCAGCCCTGATGATGGACCCTGCAATGGGATCCGAAACGTTGGCCAGAGAGGTCACACACACACGGCAGAATATCCCAGAAAACTATACACAGAAGATGGTAAACGTGTCACATCAATATTCTTGCTATTTTCAAACTAAGCTAAACTCTTGTTCTATGAAAATCGCTTGCTGGTCTGAAGTGAGGTTCGAACCCGCGAACTTTGGTTCACGGGGCGAGAGTCCTAACCCAAAACCAAAAAGCTACTCGTAGTAAATTGACTTTCTATTGAAATGAAATTTTTTTATGTAAAACTCATTAATAAAAAACTGAAAAGACGTGTAGTGGGGAAGAGACAGAATTTTTACAAATGTACATATAATTAAGTGTGGTAATCTACATATAATTAAAATTTGTTAAAAGTGTTAAGGTTATTAGGTATTGTTATTCTGTGTATACAAAGTCTCTCATGGTTCATTGAAAATGTTCAAGCAAATGTCACCTAAAATCAATAGTTATGGAGATATGCAATATCAAAGTTTGCACTTTTATCGATTATACAGTAATTTATATCCATTATGAAAAATTCAATTGCTTCAAAACAACTCGAATAAAATGAAAACAACCTTGTTAAAAAATATTTTTATTTTTCTCAGTTTATTTTTGTAGTTTTTGCTAGCCATGCGACACCTTGTATAAAATTTTAAGTTTAGTGTTTGAAATCCTCCATGAGCATGCATTGGTGCCTGGGGACTTTTTAAAAAATTATATTTGTAATTTTTCTGTTTCTATATGTCTAAGATATTTAAATGAATAAATAATTTTAAAAAATTAAACCATGTCGCTCTACCGGTCCGATCTGCCCAGCTCAAATTTTCAACCCTCCATAAGGGGCATGACGTCACAGGCGCGTGGCGGACCGATCCGCCCCTGCGGCGAGTATTTTGTATCGGGTTTTCGCCGGACACATTGTTTTGTCAAAGCCACGACAACGCGGTGATCAAAACATTTCCTTTTCCGCTCATACTTCCACCTATCGGATAACATGGTTCTCGCTACACGGTACTTCATTATTTACTTAACCGCGTACACGGCGTGCTGCGGCAACACCGAGGGATGTGCAATTCGCACAGTTCCGGAACTCGCGAGAATTTTGTTGCCCGATTGCAAAAACTGCCTCCACACAATAAGCGACGAAACGGTTAACGGAAATCAAATTGCTCGAGAAATTCTCGAAACGTGTTCCGTGTACAGTTACGCTATTGAAAAAGCCATTCTTTCGCGACTCTCGAAATGCTCCCAAACGATTATCGTCACGGAGAGTGCAGAACTGCTGCAGAACCTGTTTGAAAGGAGCCAGAGAACTTACATTGTTCCTCACGTCACAAAAAAAGTGCTGATACTGCTTTTAAATCATCAGTTCGTATCTCTACAGAAATTTCAATCGTTTATCGAACGTGCAGGATTAGACGTCATTGAGGTGATTGTGCATGTATATAATGAAACAAATGAGGGATCAATGGTGATCGATAGTGAAATGTACGTTGCCTCGATCGAAGTGTGGGATCTAATTAATATGAGGAACATAACAATGAATCACTCAGAAGCTCTAAGCAGAGGCAATCAAAGTCTAAGATTGTTTCAGTCCACTTGTTCTCTTCCACCGCAAAGATTGGATAGGAAATTCAATGTCAGCTTATTTCATTGTCCGCCCTACGTGATCATGGATTCTGTTGAACAAAATGTAGAAGGAGGAGTGGAAATTCTAATATTTTCCGAAATTAACAAATCATTGCCCATCAGGTATGTTTCCAGAAACGATGCCGTCAACCGCTGGACAAAAGTCATACAAGATGTGAAGAACGGGACATCGGAGATAGCAGCCTGCTCTCTGTGGTTGATGAACGTGCACAATCCGGAAATGCAGCCCACAAAGTCATACAGCGAACAGTCAGCGATGATGTTTGTACCGAATCCGTATAGAATATCACAAGTCTACATCGTATTAAAACCCTTCTGTCACGAGACTTGGTATCTGTGGATATTCACCATCGTATTCGGATCGATAATTTCAACTATTTTTGCCAAAGTCTTGAACGAAATCTACAAAAAAAGTGATTCACGTACCAAAAGAAGAATAAAATTCATCAGTACGTATTACAGTGTGTGGTCTGTGCTGCGGATTTCAACCCAGGCAGTGCCTCACAGCTTTCCAATCCCGAAAGAATCAGCTATGAGGGGGCTCGTCGTCTGTTGGCTGTGGATCAATATGCTATTCGGAATAATGTATCAAACGAAATATACCGTCGACATGATGAGTCCGCTATTTTCGAAGGACATCAAAACATTTGCAGACATGACAGAACAGAACGTCACGTGGATCAATATCTCCGGGAATGAAATGGCTTCTGGTCTGCAGAACAGCACCGACAGCTCCTTGGCAGAAATGGCTAGGAGAGCCCACAATGAACATGATTTGATAAAAGTGATGAAGCTGTTGAAAACATACAGATACGGATTAATCCTGAAAATTTTCGCTGAAAAGTATCTGGTTTACGAACCGGATATGGACAATATTTTTTTAATGAGGCAGATGCACCATATTCGTCCCAGCATCATGACGCACTCGATTGTTTTCGCTTTGCGGAAGAACTCTCCGTACAAGTGTTTTATTAACAGGAAAATCCAACACCTAAATGAGGCGGGCATTTTGAAGAAGCAATTTGAGAAGCTGATGGAGGGCTCGTGGCGAAGATCCAACGATTCGATCGGTTCAACAGAAGTAATAAGGGTTGAACAAATTGAAGGGGTATTGTTTGTGTGGATGTTGGGATTAATAATGGCGCTAATATGTTTTTTAACGGAACTCTTTATTTATCGATGCAAAGTGATATAAATAATTATTGTACATGATCTAGTGAGTTTATGAATGAACTACCGTATTTGTTATAATATTTTTTGAGTATGTAAAAATTTTAAGAATATATTTATTTGATTTTGTCCCCATAGGGACCATCATAGTATAGACATATAAAAAATTTCCATACATACTTACATACATACATAGAGACGATCTTACAAGTTTCCACAAAATCAACATCAAAATGTTTTAACATATAGCAACAATAACAAAAGTTATACAAAAAACGTGAAAGTTTTAAGTTACGGACAAACTATGAAAGCAAAGAATTAATGGAAAAGGGGAATAAGGAATGGATGGGAAAGGACAAATCTACTTAGTAAAAAGGATAAGAAGAAAAATAAGTGCAAAAGATATATGTATATATTATGTATGTATATATATATTATATATATATGTATATATTCATAAATTTCGACGTGTTTCTGCTGACCAAATCAGTTTGATATTTTTAGAATACAGTATTTATTAAACTGCATTGGCAACAATATGTATAAAGTTGATTTATAAGTAATATGAAATTTTTTGGAGTTCCCATGATTCTTGGTGTATTAATATTAAAGTAAAATAAAATTTTAATAAGAAATGATCGCTGAGATTGTTAGACCATGTGAAAGTAATGACGGTAAAGAAAATATATAAGAGTGTTGAAGGCAGCCAGAACAGAAGGCGTCAGCGAAAGACTTGGCATGCGTGCAACCAGATAGCATATATGAGAAGATGTACGGATGTGGATTTTGTTAAAATGGTGGTAGGACAAAAGATTGTGGCGTTTTATCCTCTTTATATCCTATCCCAGCGGAGAAATGGCTGAATTATAAGTTATTTTGTGAATTTAAATTACTTCATAAAGACACGTGCAGTTTTTTTTATATTTGTTTATTTTTAGCACACTAACTGAGCTTCCCATCACGCCACATTCTTCTACCCTGACATATAACTTTCGCCTCAACCACATTCATATATCTTCGCTTGCAAGCCCAATTTTACTTAAACTTAATTTTTAAAATATAAATAAATGGTTTTTAATTTTATTTTTAATTCAATACATATTGTTGTAGTAGTTTTTTGTTTATTTTAGATAAAAATTATTTAAATTCACAGGAGTTTTGACATTTCAGTCGGAAGTCAAAATAATATCTAAATCTGCTTATTCGACATAAGTTTTTAATTAAAAAAACAGTGATATAAGAAAAATTATTGTTTACATTTTTTAAACAACACATTAATTATTGGAGAAATATAAATACGCCTTTTTTAATTCTAGACTTAAAACATTTAAAATTCTAATAATAGTACGCGAGCATGACATGCGTTCCCTATATTTTAAACGTCGGTACTCCATATGGTTGTCTCATTTCCTCGCAACCTTTCTCTCTTGCAAGGACACGTAAAAATACGCTAGTGCAAGGTTTATCTGATATGACGTTTGTTCATTTCTCGACCTAGTATTGAAGTATCATGATCTATCCGACGCATATCGCCACTTTTGATAGCTTGAAAAATGTATGTACCGCCTTAATCATTTACTGAGAGAGTCTTTTCGGCCATGAACGTGAAATGGCGGGAAGAGAGGAACAGGGCTTCATTGAAATTGATGAAAAATGAGCCCTTGATCTATTTAAACTTAGATTAAGAATGTTTGGATTCATACAATTCTTTTAAACACAACGAAAAATTGTTATGTGCTGCAAAAAGTAGTAAAAAATACTTCTAGTACGTTCTGTTTATTTACCTCCTTTGAAGTCAGATATACTCTATTTCTTCTAATAAAAGTTGGCAAAAGTTGGCAAACCTAACACCATCATAAATAAATTCGTCACACATGCGCCTGAGTCATCTCATTTCCGTTGTATTCATGTAATTACATCTGCCGGCTACAACCTTCACTTCCGTACATCAGTTTCGGTACTAGCATTGTACTGCATTCCACTAGTCTTGCCTCGGTTGACATTATGTAATGTAATTTCAAGACAGATTACTCGATTAACCGTGTACTTTATAAGGTAAATATCTTATATAGAATTGATCATCTGTCTAATGCGGTAAATGCTGTCATGATTGGTCAGTTCATTTAAAAGGTGCGCGCCATGCGTTTTTGTGTGCCTATTGATTGCATCCCTTATGCATTTTGGGCCATGGAATAATACGCGAGCTTGAATATGACATGTTTTTTTCACCCTCTAAGTAGTATAAAATGAACGAAATGCGAAACTCGAGATTAATTTTATTTTAGAAATATTATTTTAGATATATTCTGTATAAAATTTAATTACTTACTACCTTAAGTAATCTTGTTTTTAAATAGCTATTTAAACAATTAATCTTATTATTTGTTTTAATCTACTTAAATTTAATTAATTACACCTACATGTTTCGGAAAGACCTTACCATCGTCAGGGTGTTTTATATATGTCAAAATATCAAAATATCAAAATGAATGAATGTCTTTTTAAATACCAAAACAAAAGACCTCATTCATTTTGATAGTTTGACATATATAAAACACCCTGACGATGGAGAGGTTTTTCCAAAACATGTAGGTGTAATTAATCAAATATAAGTAGATTAAAACAAATAATAAAAATATTTTTTTTAAATGTCAATCTACAAAGTTGCCTAATCAATTGAAAATAAAGTTATTTAAACACTAGTTTAATTTTAAGAAGCAGCCTTCTATATATTAATAAATTTATAAATATAAAGAAGACGCGGAAGTCGGCCAGTAGTCCATGTCTATAATCTTGCGGTTCTAGGACCAGTTTTACTCGAATACAAAGGACACCCGATGATGTGGACTATAGTAGCCGGCATACATCATGACAATTTTCGGCGTAGTGGGGGAAAATTTGCGCATGTACCATTCCACCAACGAGATCCAAAATTTGTCTTCTGCGCATTCCCCCACTACACCAAAATTTTTCAAGAAGTTTGCCGGCAGCTGTAGAGTCCATTCACTTTAGATAAGCCTTTTGCGTTAGTGTGAGTAATACCCTCTGTAACACGTAAATTGTGAAATTGTATTCGTTTTTTAAACCAACTTCATTGGCCGCTCCAGTACCACTCTGACCGGCGAGCGGAGCGGTCGTTTCTTTGTTTAATATTTTTCGCTTACAGATAAGGTGACTACAAAATCACGAATATTTTTAAATTAGGAAAGGAGAAATCTCTTTAAGGTCAAACAAAGGAGAATTAAAACATTTATTATTTAGAATTTGAATTTTTTGCGTCTATCATTTATTCAAAAAAAGAATGTTACGACATTTTGTAAACGGATTGTTACTCACACTAATGCAAAAGGCTTACCTAAAGTAAATGGACTCTACCTACTTGTTACTCTAGACTACAATAATTGGATTGGATCAGTAAAACAGGACTATCTTACGACATCTTAAAGGATTTCGATTTCCCGTATAAAAAATATAGATATTGAATTATTTATATATCTTGTTCAATTTATTAGGACATAATGTTGTTCGGAGTTTTGTTTTTACCAAATCCGTTCCTATAAGTTAACTTGGAGAAAATCCAATTCCGGCCGATTCAATCACTGTCCAGACAAATTGATGGTTGCTCGATTGTATTAGAACAGGGAACATTCCTGCCTTACTTTACGAGGCTTGTTCTGAAAATACAACGGGGTGGGTACTTATTATGGCATGTAGTGCCAACTGAGATTTTATGAAGAACGCGTAGGCCTGGTATCCAATGAGTTTATTTTTTTGTAAATCAAACCTGTGACTAATTTTATTTAAAACCCTTGGTTGACTAATAATTTTTAAACCCTGGGACTTATATATCTATTGATAACACTAATGTAAAATATAGATTTATAAATCATAAATAAAATCAACGAAATTTAAAAGGTTTTTCAATAATAATGTCACTGAATAAACAGTTATCAGGTTAACTGTTATTTTTTCCATATTGACAGTTTAAATAAAGGTTCAGCTCTTCAACAACGTCTTATTTCTATTTTGTATTGATTTATTTCATTTCAATTTTTGTTTAACTCCATATAAAGCGAGGCTTAATAAATTATATTACAATTGTATTTACATAAAATCTATGTATAAAAAGATTTTATGTAAACAATATTCAAATAAAACACAAATCACTTTGTTTTCAACATTTTATTACAATCTACATGTTTCGATAACAATGTTCTCTCCTTCAGGATTGTTTGTGTACTAAAATTGAAAAAAATATAAACCTTGCACGTGTGTTACTGTAAAGGGGAGGGTGACGGGAAGGTGACGGGAGGGGGGGGGGAGGTGTTAATTATGGAATTTCATCTGAAGGGGATGTAATCTTAAGTGGAAAAATTTTCAATAGTGGGTTGTGCACAAATTTTGTATTGAATTGAATACATTACTTAAATTACTTGAATGGTTTATATTTTTTTCAAATTTACTACACAAACAAACCTGAAGAATAGAATATTGATCTCGAAACATGTAGATTGTACATCTAATAAAGTGGTGAAAACAAAGTGATGTGTGTTTTATTTTAATAATAATGTTAGCACAAATTTCAAACCTTCATTCAGAAGAAAAAATATTCTTCGAACAATTAAACAATAATCATTAAAAATTTTCGTAACAAACTTTTTGCGATATAATTTAGATTCCTTTATTTTGTAGTATCTTCGGTAGATTGTGGAAGATTTTGTGTCTTTTTCACTAAACAAATTTGTGAAATATTTTCGTTTTTCTTTTTTAGTGTTATTATACCATTTATATTCGCCATTTCTTGCATTTTATGAATTAAAATATTTATTTAGTTTCACTCTGTTATTAAAGTGCTTGGACAATTATCCGTGTATTATTTAAAACATTGGTAAACTTATTAAAATATACTTTGTTTTCAACACCTTTTTATTGAAAATATCAACATTCTTCAGGGTCAATGGTCCCTTTAAGGATACAGTGTATAGGTACTAAAAATATAAAATCGAAGTATAATAAATAATGTACTTCGGTAATCTACATGTTAATGTGCTTACTTTGTATAATATTCTTGTTTCGGGATGAGGTTGCTTCCAGTAAAGACTTCGTTCTCGTAAGTATTTATTTGGTAACAATAAGGGTTTAGACAATCGTTTATACAGTAAGATTCGATCTGGATAACAATGGTAGTAAAAGAGAGGTCGACTCGACATTCACGCGCCTTTTTATACATTCTCTCTCTCTGTCATGCAGTCTCTTTCTGGCGTCGCGACATACGTTCCTCAAATCTATTACACTTTGTATCCTTTTTGATAACACAACTATAATAAATAATCAATAAAAATATGTAAAATCGTATTTAGCGTTTTACTAATTAATCCATAATCACCTTGAAAGTGTAGTTAAAGTTCACATATAATATTCATATTTTTAAATAGTATGATACATGCAACTCTGTATAATGTATCTACACTATTCGTATTTTTTTAAAAATTAATGTCTCAAGTGTCTTCTTACCGTAAGGACAAAGGCATTGGTAGGTGGATCCATCGTGCCCTTGAGAGATGTCAACGCAGATCCCATTGTTGGTACAGGGAGACGGGAAGCAGGCATCCTGCTCCTCGCAGTGCGGCCCTACGAAGCCTGGACAGCATTGACACTCGTATCCTTCCTGTAACAACAACAACAAGTCAAATAAGTACAAATCGGGGCTAGATTCAAAATTAAATAAATTCAAAGAATTCCTCCTCCAAGGTTACCGTATAGTACTGTATCAGCAACTTTAAGGGATGCTTCGGAATACCTTGAAGAAAATAGGGTGGAAACATGTGGTGTACATATGATAACTTAGCAAATACTTGAGGGTCAAAAGATCTGTGATGATATTGACTTATTTAAATCGATATTGATGAGAAGCTTATACTGGAAGGGTTGTCTACTAAAGTTTATAATAAAGAGAAGCTTCACAACCCGGCAAATATATAATTACAGAGTATTTAACGGCTTGTGAAGCTTCTCTTTATTATAAACTTTAGTAGACAACTCTTCCAGTATAAGCTTCTCATCAATATCGATTTAAATAAGTCAATATCATCACAGATTGGTGCCGTGACCAGGAGATGTGTTTCAAGAGTGAGATACGTATTCATTGTATAAGATTAGTAAATATTGTAAAAGAAAAAAAATATTTATTATTAATTATAATGGGGTTGTGAAGCTTCTCTTTATTATAAACTTTAGTAGACAACCCTTCCAGTATAAGCTTCTCATCGATTTAAATAAGTCAATATCATCATAGATCTTCAATGAAAAGATTCATTGAGGAGGCTGAAAAACCACGATGAGGTGATTTAGACTTTATATAAGTTTAAGTTTATTTATTTTTGTACATGTAATTTATCATGTATGTATAACAAAATCAGAGATAGTATTATATATAAAAACATATTACAATGAATAAAATAATAATAAAAATAAACAAAACAAAGAAATAATTATAAACAAAAGCATAAAAAAACAAAGTATAGAGAAAACATAGATACAAATTATAAAGAATATGACCTGTAAAGCTTCCTGGGATTAAACAAATAATGAAATAAAATTAGAAAATTAAAACATAATAAAAATTAAAAATAGGTAGAGAAAATAACAAAATGAAAATAAATTAACAATACATAAAGTATAAAATGAAAAGTTGTAATGAATAATGAATATAACAATTTGTATTCATTAACATAAAAATTAAATAGCATGTCCCCAAACAGCAATTGTATGCTGGTATAAGGGGACAGGAAATACAGTAAAATAAGTTTGCACACATATTAAATATAATCACATTGATGATACACTCAAAGAATTTTTTTTCATTAATCGCGTTTAGAATGAAATTCAACCAATATTTTACACCATGAAATTACGACTCTTTTTTTTTTGTATTTCTTGGGCACTTACAATGTAACAATTTCTTTCAGACATTATTAAAGAGTTTAAATTTACAATGTACAATTTGTTACTTATTAAAGAATAAAGAAAGAAGAAAAAGAAGAAAGTAATACAGTACTTTCGCATTTTGGATTACTAAGTATTTTGGATTACTAAGTAATTTGGATTAATAAGTAACAAGTAGTAATTGTAAATTTAAACTCTTTAATAATGTCTGAAATTACGACTCACCAATCAAAAGTGAATATATCGTTATTCCGAGTGATATTTAACCAATAGCAAGTCTTACAAATGATTACATCAAGTACGCCCATTTTTATGCAATGTTAATGATTAAGAATGAATGACCTTTGAACTTTATTTTAACTGCTTACCTTAAATAAATTTGATCTAAATATCCAGAAACGTAGGTACACTTAGCAGTCTTCAATATACTACGTACGTAAAAAATTTATAAAAATTTCCTTTACTTATCATCTATTAAGATAAAATTGCTCGTAAAAAATAAATTACTTGCAAAATAAAACTTGAACGAAAATTTATTTAAAGCATTAATATTTAGCAAGCAAAAGTTAATTTCCACGAAAATGTTCAACTTTCATCTTCGATAATTGTATCACTAATGGCCTGATTTTATAAACAAAAATTACCAATTTTTTATATCTTCTAAAAACCTGTCCTAATTATCTCTTAATTGCGTGTCAGAGAAGTTCTATGGGAAATTTCACGACTGAAATCTGAGACAGAATTAGTCAAAAAAGTTGTCATTCGTTCCTGTCACAAAAGTCTTCGTCTCCAATTAAATTCAGTTGGAAATGTTTAGGTTTCTTACTTTAAAAACCTTATTTCAAGATTAAATATTCAATTAAAAATAACGATCATTTATTATTTTGATAAATTTATATTATTGTTTGAATTTGGATGGCTAATTACGAAAATAAACCATAATTATTCTACAACAGAGGTTATCTCATTTTAATCATTTCATATTCCTTCTCAAATATTAAAAGAAGGTATTTTCATATAAAAAATACACTTTTATTTATCATTATTATATAATGTTACAACATAAAAAAATAAAAGAAATTAAAAATTCCTTAAAATAAAAAGAAATACTCGAATATTAATTTGCTTAACAATATAACATACACCATCTCTTCACTCCTCTCAATATTTCCAGTAACTAACATACCTTTTGTCAGTAACCAATTAATTATAGCGATTTTAATGTAGTTAGATTAATACATTACTTGTTAATGAGAGATTCTGTCACTATCTATTTTAAAATCTTGTGTATGATTATTTGGTTTTTAATAAACATAGTGATTGCTTATTTTTTTTTAAGAAGGCAATTACTTTTTGGTTTGGTATAAATTTAAAATGATTTTAATTTTATCTTTATACTACATACACAATTAATTACTACTATAGTTTCGAGAGGAAGAGTCCCTCTCATCATCAGGTATAATTAACCCTACTTCTTCTTCCTTGCACTGTCCCGACTCATTGCCTTGGAAGGCTGTTGGCGTCGGCTCTTCTCGTTCTCAGGTTGTTTCTCTTTTGGTTCTGGGTATCGCTTTCATCCAGGCCGTTTTTCTATAGTATTTTGGAGCATTGAGTCACCCAGGAGTTCTTTGGTCTTCCTGTGTATGACTGTCGATGAAGCTTCATAGACATTGCCTGCTTCACCTTATAGTCTGGTGGTCTACGTCTTATGCCCATACCATCTCAACTGCCATCCCTCCAGCTTACTGTGTATGTCCGTGACACCCAGACTACCATGAATGCGTGAACTTTTAATACTATCTTTTAGTGTTAATCATAACGGAAATAGCTTTAAGAACGGTGAAGTGAACTTAAACGTGATAAGTGTGTTTTCAGATTATTTTTTCAATATTGTGTATATAGTACAAAGTTGAAATAAAAATTATACTTTAAATTAAAATGTTGCATTAGGAAGTGTATTTGTGTAGCTGCCAAATCTTACGATGATACCTACTTTGTATAAAAACCAAAAACATCGCGGTTTTAATGCAAAGTGATGGTGTTTTATTTTATCTAAATAGATTATACCCGTGAACACCAACACAAACAATGTGCGTCGTATGCATGGCATACACATACTAATTCGATTGTCTTTCTAAAATGGAAAGATCAATACTTTATAGTGATTTATGGAGTTGTTTTTTTTTTTAAATAGAGATGCGAACACAGAATACGTGTCACATCAATATTCTTACTATTTTCAAACTAAATTAAACGCTTGTACTATGAAAATATGACTAACTTGCTGGTATGGAGTGAGGTTCGAATCCAACACCTTTGGATCACGAAGCGAGGGTCGTAACCACAAGACCAACAAACTATTCTTTTCGAACACGAGATTATATTAATGGTGACTTGAGTGAGTAACTTCTTAACACCATTCTTGCATTATAAACCTAAACTAAGAGACTTTTTAAAGTTATTTTTGTGTTTGACTTATTATTATTATTGACTTATTAAAATAAATTTGTTATTTTTCTTTTGTGTGCATTTTTCTGGGATATTTATTTATTTATTTATTTAATTAATACACGGTACAACGTACCATTAAAGAAACAATAAATATAAACATGTTTAGATTGATAGGTAATAATAAAAAAATGAGATAAGGTATAATTCTATCAAAAACAATTAATAAAGTGATATATAAATAAAAATAAAACATTACTTAACATAAAGTATAACAAAATTACATCAAATGAAATAATAGTTATCAAATCAAATATGAATGTCAACAATCAATAAAACTACAACAAATTAAAATAATTATGTCTGCAATTCAAGAAGCAACAAAATTACAACAAAATGAAATAATTGTAAACAAATCAAATCTAAAAATCAAGAAGCAATAAAAATGACAGTAAAATAAAAAAAATAAAATAAAATGTAAAATTCAAAAATCTAAAAACAAGAGATAGACATGACATCAATAACCAATTATAAACGACCGAATTCGTCCAGAAGAGCTTTCTTGTAGGCGGCTAGTGTTTCCGAAAAAACATCCGATAGGTAGCCATACTCGTTTCCTAACCTATGGAGCCTTCTAATAGGTGAGCTATAGAGATAATTTACACTAACATTGTCACAATGAAACGATATACTTTGTCTAGTGCTCCTGGAAGGGATGTGATAAAAAATTAGCTGCGTTAGTTCTGAACTGTTGTAATAATTATTTACGATTTTATACAGTAATACGAGGTCAGCAATTTTCCTTCTATCGGATAATCCATTTAGTTTATTGTCCACTGGGATTACTCTTGGTGTAATCTTGATGTGTATTTTCGTCAAAAATGATATTGGCGCCTTGTCCAGTGGATTTCTGGATGAGTCCTTTACCACTTCGTCGCTTGTTTCACATTCCGGCTTAGCGATTCAAACTTGCGTCTGTGCAATGACTCCACAAGCGTCATGCTTGCATTGATGTCATCTTGTCCACTCTCGTCCAATCGTCAAGACAATATTCCACTCAGGCTCAAACGTGGGTCGTAGAGGATCCTAGTAGCTTTATCCAACTCCAACCGTGTGCTGCATACTCGTTCTCTTAAGGGGGGGTAAGGTTTTTAACTTTTTTTTTTTTGCATTTTACTTTTAATTTTTAAATGAATGTATAACATCGTAAGAATATTGTGTCAAAATTTCAAGTCAATCGGAGCCAAATTGACGAAATTATGAACATTTGAGCGATACTCAGACTGATTTTCTATACCTGCTCGGGCAGCTAAGAGACGCGCTCACCTGAGGACTACCGGACGTGCTATTTGCATTGGAAGAGTTTTGCGTAGACAAGGACAAACAGATGCGGATGATGAAAGCTCTTTGCCGTGTGAACATGGCATCGACGATTATGTGTAAGTATAAAATAAGTGTTGAGTTTTATTTTGAATTTTACAGTGTGCAAAACTTTAAATCGTTTTCCCCATATCTCACGTTTTCAAAGTCGGTGTCCATCATAACTTCAAAACTACTACACCGATCCTTTTGAAATTTTGAATACTATTTCTGTACATAATTTACGAGGTAACGCTGTCGAGTTTTTTTCAAATTTGTTATTATTTTTTAATAACAAATTAGTCGATATTTTTCGCAAAAAATCGCGTTTTTCCCTTCGAAGTGTTCCAAAAAATTGAAAAATTGAAATTTCAAAAACCCTCCCAGCGTTACCTGGGAAAATCTATTATCTAACGAATGAACTTTGATTTTTTGATTTCAGATGATTTAGCACCATGTTATGATGGACACCGCAATTCTACTTTTTTCCGAGACACGTCCGAATAATTGCTGCCATTGCCGTATTTCTTAATATTTCGTCTTGAAAATTGTACACAATATTCTTCAAATATCATACTTTAATGTACTATTGGTTTTAATAAAGAGATTTTAACTGTGTCGTCACAAAAAATTCACAAATATATGCCTTTTTTTGTACGAATTAACCTTACCCCCCCCTTAAAAGGACAGTCTCAGCTCGTTGAGACACTCTCTCTGCTTTCTCCGTGTAGATGTGTCGTTATATTTTTATGAAATTTGGCGTCGTTGACTACGCTTTAACCTTCGTAGAAAAGCTTAGTTACAATCAGCTCATTTTTCTCCGCTCCTGTATTGATCCATATCAAGTCTATTTTTGTAAGTCATTTGGCGTATAACTTAACCATTTTATTCACAATGTTCTTAACGTTCTTAACTTAACAATGTTGTTTCCATGTAATGTTAACCAACGACACTGTAATTTTGAATAATTAATTCATTTTAATAATTAACTCTTGAATAATTTAATTGATTGGTGTCTATTTTTGAAATTTGAAATAAATTAAATTTTAATAAATATTATTATTAAGTTCTGCGGGTTAAGTGTTATTTTAAGGCTATTATCTAACAGTAGACATACAATATACAATCGACTTATGTATAAGTTACCCCATAGATATTTAGATGTTTTCGGATAAGCCCTATATTAAGATCCTTTTTTCTCTAGGCGCTTATCATTAAGAATTTCCCGGTTTATAAAATTATATTTTATGCTTAATTATCAAAATTCCTCGTTTTCTCTAATTGATTAACTGAATTACTGAAAATGCCTCTTATTTATTTGTTATTTTATTTATAATAATGAAATAATTCATTAAATATTATTTTAATTTATGGCATTGATTTTGAGTTTCTTAAACATATTAAGAAGTGGAGACAAGATCATTTTTTGTAGATTATTTAATTGAGTTATGTTCGGATCATTTGTGCGCTTATTGATTTCAAGTTGTTCAGGTAAATTAATTCTAAAACCTTTGGTTTCTGTACGTCAAGGTGCTGGCGCGTTATTAACATTATTAAATTATGCATTATTAAAATAAACACGGAGTTCTATAAATTCAACACAAAAACCATAAATAAAAAAAATTATTGGTTTCTGTCTGTAACATCGTACAATTTCATAGGCTTTCCAATTCGGGCCTCTTCATCAGAGTACATTTTTCCAGATCGAAATTTTTAAACCCCTGTTGAAATGTACACGCGCTTGGTTTATTACCATAAATTTCGCAAATGTTTTTTGCGGCAATGATAGCAGAATTGTTTTAATGAAATTCATACAGCGTCAAAAAAGAGCGTGAAATATGTTTGTATGGTAATCCTTACCCCGCCCCTGTTTTAAATGTAAGGGTAAAAAATAAAAGCACAAAATATGAGATACTAGAATTCGCGCAGCTCATCCGCTCCATCAGACTGGTAAATGCATTTAACAAAAAAAAATCAAGCTACACAGGGTGTCCCGTATCTCGACGTCAAGCCGAAATCGGGTGATAATAGTTATCAGAAAAATATTTTTAAAAATAAAAAAAATCAGTTAAAACTGGGCAAATTATTGATTTTTAATACTTGGTTTGGTCAAAAAGTGACATTTTCTTCCAAGCTGGAACAGTTGGCTTTGAATTTTGGACAAAAGTTTACAGAAGCATTATTCAGGATTACATAATAATAAAAAAAATGAAGAAAAATAAAGATTTGTAGCAACAGGAGTGAAAAGACCGTCACAGGGTGTGGATTTTTTTGATTTTTAAAAATGTTTATAATTTTTAAAACACATGACTTAGATTTTTTTAAATATTTTTCTGATTACTATTATCACCCGATTTCGGCTTGACGTCGAGATACGGAACACCCTGTATATTATCGATGTCTCATAGAAATGGACCTTTATGAGACTTTTATTATAAAGTAGGTATAAAAGACTTTTTAGGTATTCAGAGGGCTTACGATCTTTCGTACTGCTGGTTTAAGTGATCACTTTACAGAATGTAACGTTCACCAATTCCAACGATGATAGACTACCACATCTATTATATTTTTGGCCTACTGCCACCTATGGTTTACTTCTAGGTACCATTGCCATAAACCAGTATATATGTCGCCGCTTGTAATAAGATATCTATTTTTTGATTAGAGTTTTTAAAGTACAATTCTTTTTATATGACATTCTTCCAAATTATTAACATTTACACTAGAATACGTCTGAAAATTATTAAATTTTTTTTAACCTATTTTTAGACCGGTTTTTATGTATTTAGAATACTTTTAGTATGTAGTGAAGCCTGGAGCTGGCAGAAGATGAACGAAAGTAGATTGAATGCAGTGGAGATGAGATCCATTAGACGTATGTGTGGCCAATCCATGAATGATAGAGTAAAGAATGAAGATATTAGGAATGAATGTAAAGCTGATCGTAGCATGATTCATAGAATAAAAATAGGATCGCTCAGGTGGTTTGGGCATGTGAACGAATGAATGAGGAAAGAATGGTAAGAAAGATATATAATGCAAGTGTTGTCGGCGCCAGAAAGAGAGGGCAACCACGGAAGACGTGGCATGACCAGATTAACCAGATACTGGAAGATGGTCCCGTTAGAAGCCTCAACAACCGTCGAGCTTGCATGCGAAGATGTATGAATGTAGATGAGGCAAGAGTTGTATGTCAGGACAGAAGAGCATGAAGCTCTATCCTCTCTGCCTACCCCCACGGGGAAACGGCCTGATGGTAAGTTAGTTAGTTTGTTCAGATTTCTTTTCAAGACCACAATACTGGATTTTATCGCAAGGGGCGTTATCAATCAAAATAAATTATAAAGATCTCGGGGAGACAAAGCTATTTAGCTACGTAGGTATGAAAGTTTTTTTGGATATTTATAGGGCTTATGACTTATCGTGCGGCTGGCTTAAGTGATGAATTTTCACAGTGTAACATTCGCCACATCTATAATATATCTTGATCAATGATAAAATCCCCTGGGGTAAAATTCAATATTGTGTTTGTTAAAAAAATTAACTCCCAGCCAAAATTAAAGACAATGGCTTGTTGGTCTTGTGGTTAGGACTATCGCCTCGTGATCGCGGATTCGAACCTCACTCCACACTAGCAAGTTAGTCCTATTTTCATAGCACAAGCGTTTAGCTTAGTTTGAAAATAGTAAGAATATTGATGTGACACGAATTCCGTATTCGCATCACTATTTAAAAAAAAATGTATCATTTTGGCTTGAATTTGCATAATATGCTGTGGGGTTGTTGGAATGTTGTACAACAAATTTAAACAAAAATGATACATCAATACAATATATCCTTTCGGCTTGATTTTGCATAATGTGCTGTTGTAGGTTAGGTCGTACAAAAGTACCTACGCCACACTGGTTATACGAACATATCGTTGACTTTTATATCAAAAATTTAAACACAGCCCTGTAATTATCTCGCATAAATTTCAGCATAAAACAACGTTATCAACCGCGCAAATCTTGTATATTTTTAAAGATTCCGGGAGGATGTTTCTTGTTTAAAATCTTAGCGTGCCATGAAAAGATGCTGCATCTGATGAAATCTGCGCGGCGAGCAAAATCTTCCGGAAAAACCTGAGGGAGAAAATTATTCCCGGGAACTTTTCCAGGGAGTCGTCGGAGGATATCTTCTGCATCATAAAAGAAAGCTTAATGAAGCTGAAGAGAAAATATCTCGCTCTACTGATATATATTTCTCAGAGTTGAAATATGAATCTCTTTACATTTACCTATTTGCATAGCTATTCTATACATAATATACGTGCTCTTCCATGTACCCATAAGCAGAACCTCTTATGCACAGAACTCATTCATCCAGCGAACATGCAAAGCTTACAATGACCACTTCATTGACATTGATATATTTAAAACCAACATCTCAGCCCTTAAAAATCGTATTTAAACCGCTAATATTATATTACTAGTTTCTATATCTTCACCGGATTAACTGAGACCGACCATCATCATACACACACCACAGCCAAACTCTCATCACTCTTTACACATACTCCCATATCTGTACACAACGTCACGCACAGAATACATATGCACTCCACTCAGCCACAATCCCATACACCTCACTCCACTTTCCCCTCTAACTCCCACTCCTATCCCTCTATTTAATATATGTTCTCTTTATTGCTTGACTTAACATTTTTTGCCGTGGATCTCTATAATTGGTCTACGAATTACCCAATACGTTATGTATTATTATAATAAATTGTATACTGTTGAGATTCCCAAAATAAAAAAAATAAAAAATAAAAAAAAATAAGAATAATATAATGAAGAACGGTTCGGTGCTGTAATAACTAGAGTCATTCGAATATTGAAATAACGTACAGATTCCTATTACGTACATACAAGTGATCTTGGCATGATCTTGACGATCAACAAAATAACTAATAAAGCTATGAAGTTTCTAGAAACTTTAGAAATAAACAAAAAATTAATTTCTAATATTAACATCGTTAACAAAATAATTATGGGCAAGATAGAGGGTCGTAGAGATGTTGGAAGGAGACAAATTTCCTGGCTCCGCAATATACGCGACTGGACGGGCATAAGAAGTGTTGGAGAGCTGTTTCGTGCTGCCCAGGACAGGGACGCTTTCTCTCGGGTGATAGTCAACGTTGGGGATACCTGACGTGACACCAAAAGAAGAAGAACAAAATAATAGCCCCATGTAAGTCACCATTATTAACCATGTTCCCTCCCTCGCCCCTCCCACTCCACAAATCATCCCCGCCCCCTAAAGACACCCAATACGGTACTTTCGCATTTTAGATTAGTTTAAATAACGCTCGTTAATGACACGGACGTGTCGAAACCGATAGCGTAAATTCTTTAGTAAGTAACAAATTGTACATTGTAAATTTAAACTCTTTAATAATGTCTGAAAGAAATTGTTACATTGTAAGTGCCCAAGAAATACAAAAAATTGATCCTGACTCGTTTACGTAAATCAATTGAAATCTTTTACACAGCTAATTTTCATAATAACTCGCTTGTAATACGGACTTTCCAGGCAACTTTCCCCCGCTTTCTTCTTACCGGACAAAGCTAGGGAATGGTCTTTTGATTGTGGTCGACCTAAAGGTGAGTGTTTAAGCGACTCAGTAAAATACTACTGAGATATACTGTAGGTTTATTCAAAATAAATATTCTATTGACCTCTTCGAGAAGCTGCTTAAGGGTTCGATATGAATGAGAAGATTTTTAACAATATGCTGGGACTTATAGCAAGCTTGATTGAGGTCCTTCAACTTTCAATGTAGGCTTGTAAGATTATCGGGTTAGAACTATAACTAAAACAAAGTCTGAAAAAAATGAAGACACAATATGTTATATCCAACGTCCATTGAACGGTTAAGTTAAATGAGAAAAAGAATAATAAGACTATCATTAGATTCTACAACTCATTATTAAGATAATCTAACATTCACAGATTTTAAAATAATACATATTATTTCATCATTCAGAAAGCAGAAAATTTATAAAATAAATATAATTTTCAAAAATACCTCTGTGCAGTATAATTTAAAACTGTATATGACACTTATTTACAAATAAAAAATATTAAATATGTAATAGTTAAAGACTGTAGTATAGTTTTCAATGTCTACTAGATTTGTTTCACCTTTTGTACAGCGATTTGCTATTATGTTTTTGGCAATCTTTAGCGAACTCACCAGTGGTTTCCGCTCGAGAAAACTCAAAGCTATTGCCAAATATTACAATTCACCCGAATAACTGGTACTACCCTTAAAAACGAATCGTTTTCGGGAAAAGTAAATTTATTTAAAGAAATTGGCTTTGAATTATTTATTAAAAAAAGTGAAATGCGATGTTCAAAAGACACTAATTTTTCCATAAAAATATTCCTACCTGGTTTATAAATCAATTTTGTACGTTTATTCTTAACCCGCGAGAACTCGCGCCAATAAAACTTACATGAGCACTCGCGTGTAAAGTATTTTGCTCACAAATATTAAATAGTGAAAACTGTGTTTTAATACAAAAAATCATGGTTTTTATAATACAACACTTATAATTGTGTTAGATTTAAAAAGATTATAAACTTTCATTTTCATAACAAAAAGAAAAACTTAAATTTAGCCAGTCTTCTAAGGCACTCTTAAGAAAATAAAGGAAAAATTTAGCAAAAATCAACCTTCTTATCAATCTAATTAATACACATTAAACTTCATCGTAATTACGTGTTCTTTACACAAATATTTTTAGCAGTTAATACAGAGATTTTTTGTCTTACAATTTATACGTCTAACTACGTCAAAATATGTTGGTCTCGTTCATCCATCTATAAAATATATTTATTTTATGTATACTTTACAATATTCACAATGAAATTAATAATGAGAAACATTAATCGATTTTTAAATTTAATTTTGTTAGTATACATTTGTTACCCTGACGAAGGGGCCATGGGCTCTGAAACATGTCGAATTTTTTTCAACAAAAAAGTGGTTAAAACAAAATTTATTTCTATAAAATATATCATAAATCTAAGTTTATTTTATGTTTGAAATATTTTGTTAAATTGATTAAGTACTTACGTCGTCACACGCGCGATGAGTAAATCGCCGCGCGATGTTAACCCGGCGAACGAACCTCTTCCCGTGAGCGACTGGACAGCGCAAGAGCAATTTTACGCGCGGGAGGGGGAACGTATAAAACTCAGCTACTGAATGTAGAGACTCGAGAAATTGTTTTTGACAAAATGGCGCGAATTTAAAATTTACCGTGAGCAAAATGCTCATAGCACGAGTGCTCGCAGGTTGACTATTGTCAAGAGTAAACAAAAATCTGGTGAATTAATGTATATTATGGATGCTTCACAGAGACGAAACTGTATTTTTATTATTATTATGGGAAAGTAGGTATAGAAAGATTTGAACAAACTCAAAAATATTCTGAATGAAAAATACTGGTAAAAAAAGGGAATTTAATAAAAAAATGAAATAATAAATATTTCTGGCGTATCCTAGTGTAATGTTAGTAATTCGGAAAGAATTTCATTACACAAAAAAGTATATTGCTACATAAATTCCGTAAAATCAATTGTGGGAGTCTCATTTGATCGACATTAACGATATCAAAAATAATTAGCGACATCTGTGGGGATTTAGGGGGAAGGAAAATGGCTGTCACAGGCAGGTATAATAGGTTGTTACAACACGTACGTGATGTGTGTCATATAATCCAAATATATACAACTTTCAAAAATTAGTAAGACATGGTATATTCTATCATGGTGGAAATGGCGAACGTTACATATGTGTAAAGTGATCACTTAAGCCTACCATACGATCGGTCGTAAGTCCGATATACACCATAAAAAATGACTTCTATACCTACTTTCCCATAATAATAATAAAAATACAGTTTCGTCTCTGTGAGACATCCATAATATACATTAATTGATTAATGATGTCTCTGTGACAAGAAATCCAGTACTACCGTTCTGAAAGATTTGAACAAACTCAAAAATATTCTGAATGATAAATCTGATGCACTACATATACACTACAAAATATGGAATAGATGTGATGTGTTGTGTAGCTGAAGACATCACGTCCATAATTTGCGTGATATAATGTCTCCATTCTATCATGAACTACGAGTACTTATAAAGAATGCACTCTAAACCATTTGCCTCAAACAAATCCTTAAATATTTGGGATCTTTTTCGAGAAGATAAGATAAATGGAGAAATCTAAAACTAGACCCCCGTGCTAAACTGCGTGGAAAAAATAACAGGGAATTAATTCTTTCGTGACAACTTTGTGATATGCCTAGTCGTGAGGAAAATGAAGGGATAGAATTGACGTGGATGAATGTATGTGTTGTAAAAGAGGCTTTTCGCTCAGCAGGTAAATCTAACTGTAACTGGTTGCGGATATTTTATACGAAAGGTTTGTTTTTCTGAGAAAAGATTCTCGACGTTTCGTTGAATGCTTATTCAATGTCATTAGGAGGACGACCTTTACCCGCGGAGGTAGAGGGCGGACTGATTACTGCTTTCGAGGGCGTAAATTATATGCTTTATTGTGGAGTGTCCGCGGAATCCACTAAAATATACAAACATCCCAATTTCAATAGAGACGACAGTTACAAACTATCAAGTATTTGGCGCCCTGTTCTTACGACATTGATTCAACCCTTGAGAGACGTCGCAGTCAAGTCCGCCGACGTAACTAGTATATATTGCACACTGGCGACCTCTATTATAGAAGAAGTGAACACGCCACAACAACGTGCATATAATTTACGCCCTCGAAAGCATTAATCAGTTCGCCCTCTACCTCCGCGGGTAATAGTCGTCCTGCTGATGACGTTGAATAAGCATTCAACGAAACGTCGAGAATCGTTTCTCGGAAAAACACACGGTTCCTAATAAAATATCCGCAACCAGTTACAGTTAAATATGTCTAACGACCGTAATAACAACCTTAACTCTTTAATAGCAGGTAAATTGTTCGAAAAGTTTGAAGCATACTGTTTGGGCAATTATCATTGCTGGTTATCCCAATGTTTTGGTTTTGAGCTATCTAGATATCATAAAACTCTTGTCTGGAGTATGGCCAGAGCATGTCCGGGAGGCTAGCGGCCTTTGAGATGTGGTGCTACAGGTGCCTGGCGAGGATCCATTGGTCAGAACATGTCCGAGGTGTTGAGCAGGGTGGGCGAAAAGAGGCGGCTCCTGAACAGAATCGCGCAACAATTAGCAATTTTGATAGCCATAATACAAGGCATCCGGACCTGCTTTTTACCATTGTCGAGGGAAATGTTGAAGGCAACAATCGTAGAAGCCATTAACGAGATTAAGCTACGTAGACCATATTATCGGAGATGTACGCTGTAACACCTGCCAAGAAATGAAGAAGCTGGCAGGTGACAGAGAGGAGTGGAGAAATCGACTGCTTATTGCAGACCAATCTTAGTATTGTGACCCAAAAAAAAAGATATCTATAGATATTTAATTCTCTCTCAGTGTGAAGCAGTTTTTTTCAGAACCATCGGTCAGAGGCACTACTGATGAATTTTGCCCCGACACATGAACCTATATTAGATACTCCCATTCACTTAGTAAATAGATCTGTTTTAGTTAGTGTTCATGTATACTTCTAATTATAAGTATTTGTATACATTGTATCCTGATGAAGAGGCCGTTGGCTTCGAAACATGTTGAGTATTCCATAAATAGTGCTACGACACTAAGTGTTTTCTTTTTATTAATATAAATACTTTAACAAAATACTTTTCTTGCTATTAATGAAGAAATTATGTAAAGCCTGATGTTTCTTTTCTTTTACTTTTGTTGCTCCATTTTTTTTCTTTTCTTATATTGTTTATTTTAAAATTATTCTTTGAAACAAAATTGTTGTTTAGAATTACTTGAAATTGTGTAAAAATTTATGAAAACCTCAAACATCCCATTAGAAACTTGACTGTATGGAAAATCGATAAGGTTTTCAAACCAAATCAATTTTCCACACAGCCCTTTCTTCAATTTAACTTTCACAAAAAATTCGGCAACACCCACTTAAGAACCCGCCCCTTCTTACTCCCTCTCCCTTGTAGATTCCTGTTCATTATATAGGCAAGTTAGTGCATGCCTGTCTTTGACAAGATTAACACGCATGTGATATATAATGATGAAAGGTTAACAATTCTATGGTCTTGTGAACGTAGTAGTATAGTGTTGGTCCTGACGAAAAGACGGGTACGTCTCTAAACCGGTAGACCTAAAATCTGGTATACTGATTTAACTAACACTCTGTTAAATTGATAATGCTCTCATAAGGCGAAACGCATCTCGAGAAAATCAAAAACAAGTTCTTTTTTCAAGGTATTTAAGTAATTTTTGTACTGTGAAAAAACTCTTTTTTGCATATTTTTCTTTTTGCCCTGCGAGCGAGGGGACAAATTTTTTATTCAGAGGGGAAATATTAAAAATTTAATACCGCGTAACATATACCCTACGTATGCAAATATTTCATGCTGGCCTGACAGAATTTGGGGATTCTGCCATTTTCATATATCAAACTTGGCAAAGACGTGGCAGATATGAATATTAATTAACAGTTCGTTTTCGAATGGAATGGTCGAGGATTTTATTTACATAACGTCCGGTTTTTCGTTCGTTTTTTTTCTTTTGCAAACCTAACCCAAAGCGGATATGATATTTCAACCTTATTTGGTTCCTATTTGTCTCTCTCACGCGGAGGGAAAAATATCTATTTCGGCTATTGTAGATATGCGAACTGATTATGCTCTTAGCTTTACCACCCGGATTCGCCCTAAATTAAGACGAATTTCATTTTCTCTTGTTATCGCTGGAAAAACTTAAACTTAAGACAAAAAAAAACAAATCAAGTTATAACAAAAAAACATTCAAATAAATTTCTGCGTATTTTTTAAAAGCACATTTTTTTTTAATCTTTTTTCTTTATTTATAAATTTATAATGAAACAAATAATAAGAAATCTGATATTTTGACAGTTCGATGACTATTTTAAAGTTTTATATTTCATGATAAAAATTAATATGAATTTTGCGAGCTGATAATAGAAATTTCAGACGAAATAAGTAGCGTACACAGAAGCAAAAAGTCACTTTTTTAAGGGGTGCCTTTTTTTGCATCTGAAGTTACACGACAGATTAAATTATTTTTAAATGAAAGAAAACTTTTATACTGTAACTTTTAAGTGACATATATAAAATATTATCTTATAAAAATGGGAGAGAGTGGATTGATGCCTTTGAGATGTGGTGTTGGAAACATATGTTGCGTATACCGTGGACAGCTAGAAGCACAAATGTCTCCATACTACAAGAACTAAAAAAAAAGGAGAGACTCAACCACATATTTGAGACAAATCATTAATTGTTTTGAAGTTGAAGATGGACCACGGCGAAGAGGAAGAGGATACTCGTTGGACCGTTAGACTGACCAAGAGTAAAACGCTAAAGGAACTTACTTATCTGGTAACTGCGTTAAGATCTGCAAGACGCCGGAAAAATGGAGAAAAATAGTCAAAGATCAGAAAATTTATGCATTCATTGTTAAATTAGGACTTGAAGACAAAATTACGAAAAAATATGTCAGCACACAACAAATAAACAAAATTTTCAAAGGAAGCAAACACTTGGTAGTGGGACATTACAATTAAATGAATAAAAATAACTTGGTTAAACACCACTATATTTTTTATCGATTCCGACCAGGTTTTGCTACGACCGTAGCTTCTTCAAGGTTAAATCTTAACTCACTAAACATTAAAAAATTATGTGCTTATATACTAGTTATACATCAGTGTGAAAGAACAGAGTGCCAATAGTGGGGGTAGGGGGTGGGAGTGCGCAGGGTATATCACTATTAAGAGGGAACTTATTTATAAGTGGACTAAAAGATAAGTTTACTATGTTCCCTCTTATTAGTAATATTCCCTGCGCTATATTATATCGGCACTCCGTCCTTTCCCACCGATGTATGACTAGTATATAAGCACATAATTTTTAATGTTTGTAATATTTCGCTACGGTAGTAGCGATAACAAATATAGTGGTGTTTAACCAAGTTATTTTTATTCATTTAAATAAACAAAATATTAAAAATAAATCTATTTACATACCGTAAAATTTTCATATTACATTAATTATATTTATTATTAAACATTATTTTTAAACGGCATACACACAATCGTGCTGAATACAAATTTATTTAATAAAAAAGTCCAAATAAAAGAAAATGCTGCTAAATTTGATATAAGCATAAAACGAATTAGAATTGCTAAACCCGGCTCCGCGTAGCAAGGCCCATAACTTGTTATTACAAACGAGGTGCCTTTTTTCCTGCATACTCTGCTCGCATCGAACATTAAACCGCCGAAAAAATATTCTCGCGGAATTTGAATAAACAAACAACTTGGTTGCGGGCCCCGAGCCAAGTGGGGGCGAACAATGCCAGCGGAGCTTAACTCCGGAGGGCTGATTACACGGCCATTGCTTTGCAACCCCTACTTTTATTCACTATCATCACACACTGACACACTTTCCCACACCGCATATATCACAGTCGTGACTGCGGGAGGGATGAATGACAACGCCGTAAATTACTAATTAATTAATTTCATTACACAGAAAAAGTAAATTGCTTTCAAAAATTGCGTAAAATCAATTGTAGATTTTCTCATTTAGTGACATTAACGTCATCTGTGGGGATTTAGGAGAATGAAAATGGCTTTGTACAGGCCGCATGGAAAGGTTGTTACAATGCGTATATGAGGTGCGGCATGTAATTTAAATATATATAACTTCCAAAAATTAGTGGGCATGGTATATTCTATCATGGGTGGAAATGGCGAATGTTACATTGAGTAAAGTGATCACTTAAGTCAACCATTAGATAGGTCATAAGTCCTATGTACACCCGAAAAGACTTCTATACCTACTTTCCCATAATAAACTACAGTTTCGTCTCTGTGAGACATCTATAATATACATCAATTAATTAATTTATTTATTTATTTATAATACAATTTATATTAATAAGCATATAGCGTACAGAGAAGAGGGACCCACCACACACCCAGGGTCGCTTTACGAGCAATAGCTCTCATATCGGCTCTACACTTTCGCCACCCATTTTAAGCATTTCTTAACAACTTCTTGCCATGAGGTCCTCATTTTTTTAATGCTTAAGTGGCAGTACTAACCACCCCGCTGACACTCATGGAATGCAAGAGGGATGGAGAGGCGTCCGCACAAAACCTCTTTTCTGCCTCCAAAGCGCAAACGAACAAACGACAATTGGAATATATTTATCATCCATTGAGTGTGAATCGTAAATTACTTATGTACAGGAAATGCTTCAGTACAAAATATGAATGCAGAGTCCATAGTAATAAGCATAAGGATAAAAACACAACATTTAAACATACATATTAATTAAATGAATTGCACCTAAGAAGCAGTAATTACAGTAATTCACTATTTTCAGGGAAAAATTAAAATAAAATAACAAGCACAAACATTAAGGACTCGCCAGTCTGGAGATCCACTGCCGGCAGATACAACCACGGTAATGATTCTAATTAAATTACGTCTATAGAAATTTCGATATGACGGAAATCGCTAGTGTATTTCAATGTACAAAGTCACTTTACACTATTTAACAAAACGGCATTCTTAAAATTACACTATTTCGCTCAAATTATTGCACGCCTTGGCCTCGCTTGACTCACTTCGCTTCTGTTATCGCCTGTCAAACGCGTTCAACCACCACAACTCCCGCGCGCGGTCTTATTTATATCTGGCCAATGTTGGTATCGAACCTTCTAGGCGTTCTCAGTGTTTAAGAGAACGATCACGTGACTTTTATAGATTTTTACGATGATTACGCTAGGCCGTTCTAGATTTTTGGATAGTGTTGTTGTGACATGTGACAGAAGTGCGAAATTATTTTAAGGCTCGTTAAAATATTAGTTTAGTGAGATTTTAGTAACAATTATTATAAAGGCAGTAAAGTAATTAGTTAGTACATTTTTATCGCTTTTTGTAACAACTTTCCAGTCTGCTTTTGTGACCATGTTTGACCTTGAATAAACCTCCCCTTGGGCGCCAATGGTAAAAGTGCAATAAAAACGGTATATTTTTCGCTGGATGGGGCTTTTGGGATAAAAACTGTTTCGTGAGAGTCATTGCTTTGCCGCAGCAGGGATCAAAATGAGATGTTTTTAGAAAAAAATTTCAAAATATTAAGCGCTTTGTGGATTGACATAATGATTTATATTATACGGCACTAAAGATAGTTAGATGCTATTGAAATAAGTATAAATATTTGGTGCACAAATTAAATATGTTTGACGTGCCGATTTGTCGGGAAATTCTTCTATCGGAATTCTTTCATGGCTGTTAGTACTCGGGAGGTTGATTGATGGGATAATGTTCTAAACTTCTCGAAAAAAAAAATGTCAGATAGATTGAAAGTTTTCAAAAAAACGTAGTCATCACGGACCTCGATCCTGGAAATTCTATTGCCGATAGAAAGCTTTAACCTTTCATGAAAGTCATGATGAGTGTCGTGGTGTATCTATCACAAGGTAGCCATTACTACCTTTCGTGTTTCAGGTACTATGCATGCTAATTGCCTTATTAATTAATAACAAGCCCATAAAATACAGCTGTTGGGATATGAATTATGAATATTTTAATAATGGAAAATTTAAAAACCTGAGCATATTTTAAATCAAAAAAATTCATTTCGAGATAGGCAGTTGTATTAAATAAATAATTTATTAGAAACAACTGTATATTTGATATTAATATCATATTTAATTTTTCACAGGCACTAAGGTCTCTGGCACTAGACAATTTATGTTGGAATCCCAGTAAAGGTTCGCGGATTCGGCGAAAGTCCTTGCTGAAAAGAATTCGATAGCATGGACGATGAAGTCTCAGACAGAGAGACGTCGTGGAGACAGCTCTCTAGGAGCTGGCGTTTTGGAGCCTCGACACACGGTGTGACTTAAGCTTCAGGCTAGTTCGACCATGTTTGAACTTCACACAAGCTCGGCTTAGTACCAACCTGGTTCAACAGAAGAAGACTCGTTTGCGGCAGTGATCAAGTTCGATTGATTCACTAGGAATACTTCTTGGACACGGAAGCGCTTTCATGTATTTTATACGATTTCAACAGCAACGGGAATGCGTACACAATAATAAAGACGAACTCCGCCGCGTCAATTCTGGGCCTTCAGAGTATACGTAAGTATGATACGCCAGCAGAGAGAGGTACGGTATTTTACGATTTGACACGCCGAGTTCATCACTGCCATAGCAGCCCAGACCACATCTCGAAAGCGTCGAGATGTGGTCGGCTCAATAGGTACCACCACCATATCTTAAAACATTATTTTTATTTTTTCCTCAGGGGATTGACTATTGCACTTTTATTAGCTGTCCCTACGGTGCAGTTTGTGCGCCTTTTCAATTCACATAATTGGCTTGGTCATCACCTTTCTTAAGATTAATATTCTTTGGTTTTACTTGTATTCCCTGAAATAGATTAATATATCATGTCTCATTCTTTTATTGTTTCCTCTTGTTATTCCATGTTTAGATGTTATCATCATCCTTAATTCCATGGTCAATCCATTTGTAAACCATATTCCACTTATATTTGTAAATATGGTTTCATCTCATCCTTGCACCTAGAAGGCTGTGAAGAGGTTTTGTGTGGATGCTTCCCCGCGCTCCCTGCACTCATACGAGTTTAAGTGGCGTGGGGAGGATTACTACTTTAACATAAAAAATGCCGAATAGGATGGTGAAATCGCAGGGATGATATGAGAGCTTTGCTCATAAAACGTCCCTGGGTATGTGTGTGGTCGATCCCTTTTTACTTCAGGGAGACTAAAAGTTATATTCATAAATGAGAATGTTTTACGAATTCCCTCTACGTCCTTGGACCGAAACGAGGCAATCTTTTTTTTACAAGATACAATAGCGTGCGATAAAACTTTCTTCTTTCAATAAAAGGTGAACTTCTGCAGAGCAGCTTTCTTTTTGTTTTTAAAATAACTGTCTCGCTAACGACTGCCGGGACAGTGAAGCCTCGAAATGCTGTTAATTAAAAATGTTCTCCAACTTTTTTCCAGTTCTGCTTCTCCAAGTTTGATGGGCACGATAAATTACTTTTGATTCCTCGATTCTTTAATCATCCTTTTCCCGTTGGAACAAACAGAAAAGGCGGGCGAAACTTTCCTCGTAAAAACCGCCACCTCACTTTTTCCCTCTGCCTTCTCGCGAAGCGCCCACGCCGGTCCGCCCCTGGCGAGGGAATACTTTTGCAATAATCACCTGCTCTCCGCCGAGCGAAAATATCTAATGGTCTTTCCGAACCCGAAAAACTTTTTACAACTATTTTATTTGAAAATATACTTATTTATTGCTTATTATCCCCGTGGAAACTACTTTTTCCTCCTGAAAGTTTATTCGTCTACAGAAATCTTGTGTCATGGGAATTTTTCGCTCTTCATTGCCTGCGCAAGAACTATACTTTACTTATCTATTAGCGTCCAAATTACAAATAATTATATGATTTTTTTGTTGCTCACGAGTTGTGAAGATATTTTTTAAACGGCCACCCAGTAAATAAGAAGCAATTAATAATATGAGTAAATAAGTTAAAAAGCGATAAAATTATATCGCATGCTCATATTTTCTTAATTATTAATTTTTTATATATATACAGATTTATGTTTATAAATTATTAAAACTACTTTTTAAGATTTTGTCCTAAAAAATGTAGTTTTACATGTGTTTTCTAATGTATATAAATAATAAAACTAACATTTTCGATAAAAAACGCTGTAATGAAAAAATGACGGAAATTTCTACCATGCGCCCTGTTGGCGCAACTTGACTAAAATATCCTTTGTTCCACCTGATTGTCCTCTTCCTGTTCATTCTGGAATTATCTCGTATCCAAGAGTAGCTAGCACGCACTTAGAGCGACTCGCGAACCGAACAAGACTCAAGCCGTTGGGACGAGTCGGTAAAGCAGTGAGCGGCTGGAACGACGGCCATTATGTAGAGAAGAAAAGATGGCGGCAGAATACGAAAAGTGACGATGAAGATAGTAAAGCTGAAGATAACAAATTTGACTAGCAACCGTCAACAACTATTTAAAACTTCCAAACGCGTGTGCATACATTCGATTCTCTCTAACGCCATGCGCATCGACAGAAAGAATAAAGAAGCCGCCGAAGAAGTGAAAGAAACTCTCGTTCCTTTATGAGTCGATGATAGTGATATATTAGTGTCCAGCTCGAGGGTATTCAGGTAAGCCAGATCCCTATTCAATTCCTTTCTATCCTGTCGGGTTGCACTAAACAAATGAATAAAACCTTATAATTACAATCCATTCAGGGATTCACTTCCCTACCACTTGATTTAATTTGACATTCTCTGTATTTAATATGCCTCAAAAATATTTAAAAGTATTGAAAATTTAAATTTTTTGGTTCTGCCTTGACAAAATTGTTTCATAATCGTTTTTTATTTCTATATTTTTTATGTTTATACTGTGTAGTATGGTGGGCCACCGATGAATTGAAAAAAAAATCATTTTGTTTAGTAATAGTGAAAAGATGTTGCTAAATGGTATATTTTAATTAAATATAAAGTTTCATAACGATTAGACGATATCTTCTGCCTCCGGATTGTCCATAATTTTTCTCTTCATACATGCATTGAACTTCATTATAATTTTCATTTTTCAAATAAAACAGCAGCTTACGGTAAGTTTTATTTTCTATATGAGTAGTTGTTCGTCCGTTCTAATTTTTATATCTTCTTCCAGTCTGGTTGATAAATACACAACTTAATTAATATTATAATTAAATCTATTAAATTTAAATAAACTGTATGAGGTTTTAAGTCACACCACGCAGGGAGTGCCTAATTTCAAATGTCGGGTTTCTGTTCCACTCTATTAGCATTCGCATCCGCAATGATGAATGGCTCGACATGCCATCGATCAGGACCACGTACGTCTCTATTACCGCCACTAATGCGTATGGATGAGGGGTTGTTTGCCCCGCGCAGTAAGACACGGCGCGCCCCGAAGGTATTAGACCCCCCAATTTGCACCCATCTGAATAATTGATAGAGTATCGATTTCGTTAATTATGCCGATCCGTGTTCTGTTTGGCCGGATTTATAATGCAAGTCTCGTGATCTGGCAATCAAACGTCAATCAGGAGACGGGATAAGGAGAATGGATTCGTTCCGGGAACCCATTCACCCCTATAAATATTCTGGAACGAAGAACATTGGACTACTCGTTTGTTTACTTTGATTAATTAAGGTTGTTTATTTGTGGCCGTGTCAAAGTGTTTTCTTTCTTTTCTTTCCGTTCATCTTTTTTTTCTTTCTTTTTTTTTCTTTCATTTCGTTCTTCTTGTCTTTCCGTTCTTCTTTTCTTTCCGTTCATCTTTTTTTTTCCGCCCTCGTGATAGTGTTAACCAGAGGCTTTCAATACTTTTATATAAGCTACGCTTAACTAGAATTTCTAGGAAATCGATTAATAGAACAAAGATTCTATTAATGAGGTATTGTCCTAAAAAATGTTATCTAGAATATACAGGCAGCAGAAACTTGGCAGGTAGATTCCTGACTATGTTACGAGTCTAAAATGTTCAAGCAACCGTGGCCTAATATCAATAGTTATGGAGATATGCAATATAAAAGTTTGCATTTTTTTCAATATTTCTTACTCATTTTTTGCAAAAAGTTTAACTATCATTACAGTAACTTATGTCTATTATGAAAAATTCATTCGCTTTAATACAAGTCCAATAAAATGATAAAAACCTTGCAAAAATTGAAAAAAGTTATTTTTTACAAGGTTTTTATCATCTTATTTAATTTGTATTGAAGCAAATGAATTTTTCATAATTGATATACGTTACTGTAATGATAGTTTAACTTTTTGCAAAAAATAAGTCGGAAACGTTGAAAAAAAATGCAAAAATTGATATTGCATATCTCCATAACTACTTATATTAGGTCAAGGTTCTTGAACATTTTTGACTCATAACATAGTCGGGAATCTACCGGCTAAGTTTCTGCTGCTAGCTCTGGTACATCCTGTATATTCTGATAAGAATGAATAATGAAAACCAATATTTTCGTAAAGATCCCGAAAATATGACTGCATATTGAAAATTTGAATATTATTTTTTAATAAATGTATAATTCAATCACCAGAAAGTTCCGATGTGTACTTGGGTCGCAATCCTAGGATTGGTCTGCAACAAGCACTCGATTTCCTCCACTCCTCTCTGTCACCTGCCTGCCTCTTCATTTCTTGGTAGATGCTACAGCGCACATCTCCGATAATCTGGTCTACGTAGCTTAATCTCGGGCGGCCTCTACGATTGTTGCCTTCAACATTTCCCTCGACGATGGTAAAAATCAGGCCCGGATGCCTTATATTATGACCTATCCAAATTGTTGGACGATTCTATTCAGGAGCCGCCTCTTTTCGCCCACCCTGCTCAACACCTCGTCGTTTCGGATATGTTCTGTCCAACGCGCCATGTGCGTATAGCACCACATCTCAAAAGCAGCCAGCCTCCCGGACATACCCTAACCGATGGTCCATGTTTCGCTGTCATACATCATCACACTCCAAACAGGAGTTTTAATCAAGTATACCACTAATAATGATACATTCAATCAAAAAATATCATTTATTTCTTATCATAATCTTCTCGTAATGAATACAGAGAGAAAACGTCACTACTGTGATTATGTAACATATTAAATAAATCGATTATTTATAAATATCTATAAATTATAATTATAATTATAATTAATTATAATTATCTATAAATTGATTAGTGAGGATTGTGGATATTTTTATATTGGCAAAACCTGTAGAAACTTTAATATTAGAATCAAAGAACACCTAAGGTGCTTAAAAAGTAATGGTTATTCAGAATTCGCCAACCACCTTATTGAAACTAATTATTCCTTTGATTTTGACAAAGGTATTAAAATTTTGCATACAAATAGCAGTGATATACAATTAGATAAATTAGAAATTTTAGAAATTAGAAAGAGCATTAATAGTAATTTAAACATAATAAATAACCAAACTCTCTTCACTAACAGTTACCTTTTGAATATATTCACTTATTAATTTTTATGTATACCTTTGATTGTCATATATTTTTGTTTCTTACTTAACTTATGTATTTGTCTTTGATTTGTCATATATTTTTATTTCTTACATACTTGTCTTTGATTGTCTATGTTTTGTCTATGTTCCGGGGGTAATCTATGCCTGTGCATTTTCTTTGTTTGTTATTTTTCTATGACTTTATAAATTAAGATCTATACTTGTTATGATTCTTCAGTATACCTTGTATTCTCTTGAAGAAGGGACCGTTGGTTCCTGAAACATGTCGAGTGTTTGTTAAAATAAAATCAGTGGTTAAAACAAAGTTACTTGTTTTTAATTTTAATAATTTTAAAATGTCACCACAAAGTGAATTTGCATTTATTGAAGAAACTACTGTGATTCGTTGTATGTTACGAATATTTATTTCCTTGCCCTTGGTATTTAAATATTGAAGAGTTATATTGACTACATTTTAAGGTCACGTTATACCTTCGAATATATGGCATTTGTTTTTTATACCTCAGGGTATATGGACGTGTAATATTTGCAAAGTTCGAGGTATAAAGCTATAAATTAGAAAGAAAAGCCCTTAAGGGCCCGCAAGGATGTGAAACGTTTTTTTGCGACGCAGAGGTTACAGGTATATGTTTGCAAGAACGGTGAACTAGGTGGGTGTAAAGCAGAGTACAGTACGGCCACTCTATGATGGCACTTTTGACGTTTAGACTTACATGAAGTTTCGTAATTAATGACAGCTAAACATTGGAGGACAAATGCCATACTTTATTGCGCGAACGCCAGAGTAGTGATGTCCATCAACATTAAATATGGAATGAACGAAATGATTCAAAATGTTATAGGATATTGATTGCCTGTATAATATGCGTAGAGTACGCAGAATAAGTATCCAAAATAACACAACAAATCTGACAGATCGATTGTGCCCTCTTAATATGATCTTTTTCTATGGCTTTATTAGAGGGCAAAGAAAACGGCTACAAAACAATAAAAGACGGATCAGACCGGGTGATGTTTTTTTGTCTCTTTTTCTCTCATGTGTCGCCATATTGTTTAAACTGAGTAAGCTCTATTTTACCACGTATAAAGGTTTGGTAAAATGCTTTATTATCCCTCTATATATTGCAGATACTCTAAGGTTTTGACAGTTTTGTTTTAACGTTGTTACGGAAAGAACGAATGAGTGCGCGCTGTGATTACGATATTGTTTTTTACCTGGCTTTAGATTTCGGACATTGATTCTTTTATATTTTGACCCCTGCTCGTTAATTTGGACTTTGTGAAATGTGTTTTATTATTCTTCTATAACCTTTTTTATGTACAAAGACTTTCTCAACTCACACCGTGCGACGAATTTTTTTTCGACTGAATTTTTTCGTTAATGATTTTAAATGTGTCACAACACTATTACGATCTGTCAAAAATGCCATCTCACAATGGCTCGAGTATAGATGTATGTATATTTAAACAATAATAGCAACTATCATCGATCCACTACTACTTTTTATTTTATTTAAATAATAAAACATTCAGTACATAATATGTCACAATACTATCGAAGGATCTAGAACGATCAATAATAATCTAACAACCTTCGAGAAAAACTTACAAATGTCATAAAATTCCTGGTGCAACCGAGAAGCGACGAGAACATTGTCCTAAAAACTAGAATAATCTAGAAAGTAAAATACCAGCATTTTCGGGTATAAATACGGATCTCTGCCGCGGCGCAAGTTCAGTTGTCGTGTTTGACAGTTTGATCCAGTGCGAAATCGGCTGCGAGCCGCGAGATGACGCCCTTAGGTGTTCAGTCGTGAATTTTGCGAAGTGACAGATAACGAGTGAAGTACCTAATTGGCGAAACAAATAAATGCGATAAATACTACGTGCGAGAATTGGATGGAATGTTAAATACGTATTACCCAGCGATAATAAAGTGTTAATTTACGAGTGATATATTGCGAAATAGTGTAATTAAATGAATGGCGTCAACTTCAATTCGTTTTAAGTGACTTTTTACATTGAATAGTTAATTAATCATTAACTAATAAATCGCTAATAAATTACTAGTGTTTTTATCAATTCCTCCCGCAGCCACGACACGTGACAATACTTTAATATATAATGTGTCTAAACAGTTTTTTTAACACGAACATTGAAGTTTCCTGGGATTAAACAAATAATCCTTTGATTCTCCGCCCATCTCCGCCATGTCACTCCCACAGCTTTGATCATTGCATCTAGTTGTCGAGATTTTGAACAATACCTATTTTTGTCATAAATTGTTGACATGAAATGCCAACTGTATATCTATTATATCTGCTTACTACTAATAGTAAAATAAAAAAAACAATTATAATAATTTCTTTGTCGGTCTGTCCGTCCGTCCGTCCGTCCGCGTAACTTTGTGTAACGTCCGTAACTTTTTTATAGTAAAGTTTTTATTCGAAAACTTATTCTTCGGGAACCGACATGTAAAAGTACCGTCATTTTTCGTACCGTTTCTATTATAAAACATGAAATTAAAAATTAGTTTTATTGCATTGAGATTTGGTTCCTAACGTTTTTGAAAAATAGATTCAATTAAATTTACATGGTTTCAAATTCTCTTATCCTAATTATAATAATTGCGTTGTCTATAACGTCCGTAACTTCTTTACAGTAATTTTTTTTTTAATTTTTTGTCGACAATTTTTTTTCGATTTTTTAAAATAAAATAAATAAATACTTGTTCCTTCGGAACTCTGATAGTAAAAGTACCGTCATTTTTGACGGGTTACAGGTAATTTTTATATTATTGATGGATTTGGTGTTAAAGTAAGAAATTCTGTTGCTCTCGAAAATTAAGTAGTAAAACATAAAAATATTATTGAAATCACATAGAGGTAACAAATTAAATGTTCTTATCCCCTTTTAAATCATCATCTTTTATTATTGTTTGTATAGTATTGTTCTTCAATTTTTGTTATAACGTGTTCTTTTGTTTTGTGTTCATTTTCGCCTCATTTTCCTCTAAATAACACAGGCCGCAGGGCTAAATCCAAGATAGTGGTCCTATTGCGTATACAGCGAAAATGAGTATTTTACTATATTATTAAATGTGCTAATAACAAAATGAAAGATAATTTACGTTTAAATAGTAAGTATTAAATAAGATATTACACTTTAAAGTTCCGAAAAATGCACTGCATATTTTGACATTTCATAGGCAATTTATGAGGTTAGGTTAGGTTATTAGGTTTGGTTTGTTTAATTTAGATTACGATTATTTTAGTTAGATTAAATTAACAGGACGTTAAATTATATAGTTAAATACTTTATACTCCTTTATGTACAGATCCACAAATTCATTTAACACAAACTATCACCACATTGACATTTTCAACGCAACAATAAGAAACATAAAACAAACAATATCTACACTACCGCACCCAAACTAATTTTTACATTGTATCTTCTCTTCTACTCCCGTCCCACATTCCCCTCCACCCTCTCCACTCGCTCTAAATAAATAAATAAACACACAAATACACACACTCACACAAACTCACTATTAGACATGTTTTTTCTTATTTTTTTATCGATTGTATATATGTGTTTTCTTGTAATTGGCCCAAAACTCTGTACATCAATTATTGATTTTTTTCAAGATTGATTAATTATATGGCTGTAAGAAAACCAATAAATGAAAATAAAATAAAATAAAAATACTTATTTTTTGTATGAACAACGGGACCATCATCTTGGATTATTCCGGCCGCAGTAAAGTTATTGTAAACAATTCTCGTCCCATTACCTCGGGCTAGTCCCGTTTGATAAATCCGTTTCGGAGCAAACTAGTCCTTGAAGGTCCGACGGAAACGGCGAAGCAGTGTGCTGCAAATGACACCTGGTGGAATATTAGCAAACTATTTTCAGCTGGTAAGTGAACACGAAACGTATTTGCATATACCTGACATCTATATCCCCAAACGTTTTCTCTGCGGTACACGGGAATCCGTTAACAATTTACCAACTGAAATTGTGTTTGGACATATTCAAAAGTTTGTTCGTCGGCTGTCCACGGTTGACGGGATATGCAGCTTATGCAAATACTGCTTTTAAAATAAGCAGTGACTAAAAAAAACTAACCCATAAAACCCAAGTTTTTATTGTACTCCCTTTTTCATTTACTAGTGGAAACAGGTTTGGCGCTTAACCTACGCGTTGGGCGACGCTACAAAAGCGAGTAATAAAAAAATTCGAAAAATCCAAAATTATACTATAAGATCATTTTAATCGTCGTCACGAGTCTATCTGCAAAGTTTCAGCTCGATTGGATCACGGGAAAAGGGTTAAAAATCGTTCCAAAGTTTTTTCGACAGACAAGCAAACGAGCAGACGCTACAAGTTAAAAGAAAGGGAGCAAAAAACTTACCCATGAAAAACAATTTTTACACTACTCACTTTCTCATTTTCGGGTTTCGTGTCTACCAGATGCGTCGGAGTATTTTCATACAACCTACTGAGTTGTGTACTAAATTTGAAAAAACGAAAATTAAAGTATAATTATTAAAAAAATTTAACAAAAATTTGGTAGATTTTCTTGATCGTTGCCATGAGTCTGTTTGCAAAGTTTCAGCTCGATTGGATCACGGGAAAAGGGTTAAAAATCGATCCAAAGTTTTTTCGACAGACAAGCAAGCAAGCAAGCAGAGGCTACGAGTTAAAAGAAAGGGAGTAAAAATGGAATATTATTATTTGACTTAAAACTAATTATTTAGTGTCGTAGTTCGCGTTAACGTGACAAAATGTAATAATTTCGTTTCCTGTGCATACTTAACCCAATACCGTGTTGCAATAGTGTCTAGCCGACAAGACAATTGCAGTATAATCCATAAAAAAGAATAATTAATAAAGAATTTAAATTATTTATAAACGTCTTTTTCCGTATCCGTCGGTAGTGCAGTTATCAGAGTGTATCTACTTGTCCTGCAGAAAATGAGTTCTTCGCCAGGTATATTTTCAATTTATTTTATTTATACTTTTGAAATTTGTAACTTTATCCACGCAAGAGCTGTATGATACGTGTCTGAGATTCGAAAGGCGTTCTTTTTCTACACCCTTATCAAAATACGTATAAGATAATAGTAAGTAAAATATTGTAATAAGATCGTCTATTCTCGGAATCTTAAACGCGGGTCATATTCAAGACAGGTGTTTTATTGCTGAGGGAAATCTTGAGGACTGTGATGAATGTGTTACCAGAGAGGAGAATACTAAGCGAGAGAACCCGCCCTTTACCTGTGCGTAGGGTTGCCACGTGGTATCCAAAAACACATATATCCAGGTATACACACATCTTTTCCTTTCAGAATATTTTTGAGTTTGTTCAAATCTTTCTGAACAGTGCTGGATTTATGTCACAGAGACATTATTAATCAATTAATGTATATTATAGATATCTCACAGAGATGAAACTGTATTTCTTATGGGAAAGTAGGTATAGAAGTCATTTTTTGGGTGTACATAGGACTTATGACCTATCTTATGGTTGGCTTAAGTGATCACTTTACACAATGTAACATTCGCCGTTTCCACCCATGATAGAATATACCATGCTTATTCATTTTTGGAAGTTGTATATATGTTCAAATTGCGTGGAAAGCTTTCACATATGAGTTGTAACCGCCTTTCCATGCGGCCTGTACAAAGCCATTTTCATTCCCCTAAATTCCCACAGATGTCGATAATGAGAAAATCTACGATTGATTTACGGAATTTTGAGAGCAATATACTTTAACCTAAGTTGCCGAGTTGAAGTTTATAGATTAAGATTTGAAAAAACAAAACCGAGATGAATGTCTTACACAAATCTTCAATAATTCTGGTTACAAGAATGTTCGTATGTTTTCACGGCCACTCATAATCTTCTGGTTGATGACTTTTGGGGTATTATACAGTATTTTTACGACCTTTCTGGTCGACGTTTCAGATCACATTGCAGGGTCCATCATCATAGCCGATGTGTTGTTGTTGTGGTTAAGTATTGGCTTGCAAGACGGTGTCGAAAGCATGAGAACGTTTTCAGTATTGTGTTAAGTATTGGCTAGCAATACCCTTGTTGCGCGGTATGATCGACAATACTGAAATTATGCAGAGCATTGGTTTGTATGTTCCTGATAATTACTTTAGACATCGTCAGCATAGATTGTTTCACATTCCAATATATAGGACCAACCTGCCGATGGTTATGCCTGTTGGAAAAGCTACAGCTATGCTGAACAAGATCGCTTTGGATATTGATATATTCCATGTGTCTGAGGGGGTTTTCCGAAGCAGGATTCTCCTACACCTTTGACCAGATTATACAGGTCACTTTTAATTTTTTAATAATATATTATTATTTTAAAATACAATATGTATATGTGTGTGTATATATATATGTATGTGTATATATATGTATATGTGTATGTATGTATATATATGTGTATATGTATATTTTTAGATATAAATTCATAATATGTATGCATTGAACATAAAGTTTGTAATGTACATATTATGTAATAAATAAAAAATTGAAAGCTTGTTGTTTCTGTGTTTATGTGTTACGTGGCAATACCGTGTCGTAGTCGTTAAAACACGGCATAATGACACAAACCAAAAATTTCAGGAAACAAAACCAGATTAGAATATTAAAATTAAATAATAAAAATAAATGCGTTTATTTATACACCACACAGGCTGAATCATATTTAAAAATTAACCTTACAAAAGTTGAACTTTTAACCTTGTTCCGAGAGACCATCAAATAAGTCAATTTTTTGTTGTACAAGCGCAAATTGTAAATTGTATGAAATCTAAATATTTTAATGAGAACACTTTTTAATGGTAATATTTCAATTTTAAAATATAGTTTTTTGATAATTGCTTTAAATTGGAAATAATGACGAGTCATTAATTATCCCATTTCCATAACTTTGCCACCTTACACCCATAAGACTGGCTCTTCTTGATAGTACATAATTAATTATAGGTAAATTCTACATAAGAAATGTTTTTTTGTATTTGAATTTAGTTAGTTTAGTACTTGACTAGTCAATGAGAGTTTCTGGCACTCTCAAAACTCGAGTAGTATAAAGTTTAATTATAATCGAGTAGAGTTAAAAATTTTATTCTATCCATTTTAAAGATAATATGAATAAAAAAATTTGATTTTAGCACAAGCTATGCATACATTATTTTTGATATTTCTTTCTGTGTATATTTGTATTTTATTTTAATGCGAATTACCAATATTTAGTTTTATGCTGTTCATTTTTATTCCCTTTATATTAACTCGTGGCGTCTGCTTGCTTGCTTGCCGGCTTGCCGTCAAAAAAAATTTGGATCGATTTTTTACCCTTTTCCCGTGATCCAATCGACCTGAAACTTGGCAAGCAGACTCGTGGCGACGATCAAGAAGATCTATCCAATTTTCGTTAAAAAAAATAAAAAATCATAGTATAATTTTGGATTTTTCAAATTTTTAATGTTTTTTTCATACAAGTTGTATGGATATTTCAACGCATATGGTAGACCCGAAACCTGAAAATGAGAAACGGAGTATTGTAAAAACTTGGTTTTTATGGGTTACTTTTTTACTCCCTTTATATTAACTCGTGACGTCTGCTTGCTTGACTCAAAAACTTTGGGTCGATTTTTTACCCTTTTTCCGTGATCCAATCGAATTGAAACTTTGCAAGCAGACTCATGGCGACGATCAAGAAGATTTATCAATTTTTCGTTAAAAAAAATATAAATTTTTAATGGTTTTTTCATACATAACTTACTAAGTTGTATGAAAATATTTCAACGCGACTGGTAGACGCGAAACCTGATTAGTGTATAATTTTGGATTTTTGCAAATTTTTATTAGTCCCTTTCGTAGCGTCGCTCGACCAAAGCCCAACGCGTAGGTTAAGCGCCAAACCAGTTTCCACTAATAAATGAGAAAGGGAGTA
>JADDOH010024737.1:0-15132 GCA_016648135.1 Agrypnia vestita | reverse complement strand
AGATTGCATGTACATGATATAATGAAAAAAAAACATTTAAAAAAATTCTAAACATTAACTGCTTCATAAAATTATGAATCATCGTCTAATTGGTCAAAAGAAATCCATACACGAGACTTTCTTTTTGACAATGTAAAAGTCAAATTTTAATTGAGATCTTTCACTTTTATGAACAATAAAAGTATTGCCGTTGTAAAAGTATTGCAGTGCCAAAAACACCGCTCTGACCCGTGCAAAAGCAAAAATCAAGAAACAATGCAAAGTAAACATAACATGTTGCGACTCGCGCTCGAGTCAGCTGTAAACAAAGCGTTACGGATATTGCCGAACGCTCCTGAAACCGTGATCGGCTTGGCCGACTAGTCGGCCTCTTTATAACCGACTAATCGGCTAGTCGGCCCAAGTCATAGTCGCACATCTCTAGTTGTACTGTGCGTGGAGAAAACAGCCAGAAATTATCAAAAATCCTGAAAGAAGTGGACAAAATATTTCTTTTAGTTATATCGACATTGTTTAAGTTTGATTCTTCGATCGAAAAATAAAGTGTGCCCGATTTAGGATTCCAAACTAGACCTAAAGTACAGGAAGAATCACTCTGGCTTAGTTTCTCTTGCACACTGATATTGCAAGATTCGAATACTGTAGGTAAATTAGATCTGAATTTTCGCAAATGGAAACATTCTGATAATATGATTGAAGAAATTGTGTTTAGAAGTGACCTTTTCGGAAGCTCCTCCAGCTCCCAGAATGAAGAGATGTGTTGATCAATATTGTCTTTTTTAGAGAAGTCATTTCTAGAACAATTGCATTGAATCTGTTCAGGTTCACAGTTTAAAACAATAAATAGCACTGGATATAATCCAGCAAACTGAGAACTTTGCAGAAATTGTTTGTTTGCGCCGAGGGACCTTGCATATTAATAGGAGATGAGTCATAGAAATTACGATCAGCTGGCTTGATATTCGGCGGAACATTTATAAAACAATAGGACCGGATACGCTCCAGCCAACCTGAGAACTTCGTAGAAATATTATTTGCCTATGGTCCGCCTAGAGATGTCAGCGCCTATGAACAAATCAATAGGAGAAGAATCATTAATTTTTGATCAGCTTGCGTGATATACGGCGGAAGCTCGAAATGTTTGTGATTGATTGAGAAAATGGAAAAATTTTCTGTTAGCTCAGGGCATTCATCTAGGAAATTTAGACACTTGTAAATATTATGGTCTCCATTGCAAAAGGCACAAGTACAATGAGATTCACTATTATCAATATTATAACTGATGTATTGAGTAGAGCATGAAGATGATTTGGCATAATTATTTATGAGAATAGTCGGTATGCGTTATGCTCTAGAGATGGTGGTCGTATTTCGCAACCTGTATTTCTGGCAGTTTAATATAGTGATTAGATGAATTAGCAGGCGCCGGAGAGCTCCCCGTGCGACATTGCGCAATCGCAATGTAGTGACAAAATTTATTTTCAACCGCTCTTCTATTTCTGCGAAGAAATTTTCGTCTTCGGTATTTACTTTGATCTCTTCCTGCAGCACAATGAACTCTTTTTCTAAGTTAATAATTCTAGTAAGCCTTTGATTTAACTCATTTAAAGTAATCTCGCTCAGAACGGGCATGTCCTTTAATAAATCTAAACTTTTAAATTGGTTAAGCGGACCTTTACAGAGGGTACGCTTTGTTAATAAAAATTTTATTGAAGCCATATTAAGTTTGTAATTGATTTTGTTGTATCGTAAATAAAATAAAAAACTAGAGAGAAATTTATTCAATCAAACGTGCGGTAAGCGCTAAACCTGTTTCAACTAGGAAATGAGAAAGGGAGTATAATAAAAATTTGGTTTTTATGGGTTGGTTTATTACTTGGATTTCGCGTATTTAAGAAGAAAATGTTCAAGCTATTATTATGACCTAAAACCAATAGTTATGGAGATATACGACTTCAAAGTTTGCATTTTTTACGAATATTTGTGAATTATTTTTTCTAAAACGTTGGACTATCATTACAGAAACTTATATCGAATACGAAAAATTCATTTCCTTTGATACAAGTCAAATAAGATAATAAAAACCTTCGAATTTCAATTGGAATGTTTTCCAATTGGAATGTTTTCCAATTGGAAGTTTTTCAGGGTTTTTATCATTTTATTTTTATATTGGAACCTGTGCCTAATGCAGATAATAAACCAAGGAGTTTTATAAAAAAAATCGATGGTCTTAACTTTTGTAATTAAAAATATGTTAGTATAAATAAAACGATATGTCATTTAGCCCGGACTACCACCACCTGAACGTAATTAATGTTCCGAATAGGTAGATTAATTTGTGTGTTTGTCAAATATATTCGATAGTAGAGGGAAAGCTAAAAAGATTTCAAGAGGAGGTGGTGTGCTGAAAATAAGATGAATGATGCTTTGAATCCAATATTTTATTTTAAAAACATGTCAACTTAGGGAAGACGCAACGATTTCTAGTACCGACACTTGTATATACTGAGGTGAAGCTTGAAACTGACAGAAGAGAAAGGAAAGTAGAATGAACGCAGCGTCATTAGATGATTTGGGAGTTTGTGTGGCAAGTCTATTTAGATAGAGTGAAGAACCAACAAAGTGAATAGAATAGCGGAATGAATAGAAGTAGAAACATGTCGCTCAGACGGCCATTGCCGGGGAATATCTCCCGAAAGTGCTCCCGATCTGGGCTCTCTCCTGGGAAGTCCGCGGTTAGTGGTCCGCCGCTGCCGGTCTTCCGATTAGTCTGCTCCTGCTCTGCTGCCGGTCGGCTGGGAACTCTTCAACCATAATGCACAAAATATATCCGTGTTAAATTGTTGACTCCCGTTTGAATCAAAACCCGTCCGATTTGGTGCGATGGTGGAAAAATATCTTATAGTTTTGATCCCACTGTATCTTCGTCGAGACGGACGCACAATAATTAAATATGAGTGAATCCATAACTTATCTATATCGCATTCGGCCTTTCACTAAATTATCCATCGTTTAGTAAATGTACCAATGACGAGTGTCCACTGTCCGAATATCAACCAAGGAGCCAAATATTATATCGCAATTCGCAATAAATATTTATATTCCCTTTACAGCAAATACTATTGAATTTGAATTTGAAACATTAATAACGCACTTTAATTTAAAATTTACCAAATTGCACTAGACCCGCATTTTATAGCAATAGTAAATTAGGTAGGGTCTTGATAAACTCATCAGATAAAGACCAACTACATCGGTTCGGTATATATTCACTTAATCGCAGTGACGGCACGCATTCTTATCTAAAATTTATATTAAAAAACACAAAGGATGCCATCGTAATAATAATTTATCGGAATTAGTACACAATCTTTTAGAGATAAGCCAGACATTCTAAAAGAAAAAGATATTGAAATATTATTAATAAATAATATATGCCTCAAGTTAGATAATTTAGAAATGTTATAAATCTAAATGTCCCTCAAAAGTATATTTAACGTTATTGTTGAATATATTGATCACATTTAAATGTCTAACTCCGCCCTACACTCCCGCCACAAGTGAGGCCACCCACTATTATAATTATTTTTGTATTTAATTTATGGATTAATTATTGTACGTCCGTTTATCAAATTGATAAAATATTTGGTCTAAATACGAAAATATTTCGTGACTCAGTGGATTTAAGCTCGTTATTGGCAAGAATGCTGAAAAGTTTCTAGAGATTACATTTTCTTGATAATAACATAATATTTAAATACATCTTTCTCTGTGTAAAGATGTCCGCCAATAACGCTACCGAGACATGATATAAGCGACTCATTTATGTAAATAATTTTTATGAAAAATCATTATTTAAACACATAATTTTCTATATAACAACGTCCGACACTGTTGCTAGATGGAGCTGTTTCTACAGCCGTAACGCGCGGTCGAAATAAAATGAATTCTCGATATAATAGTATCAAGTTGCTATTTTAGAGAACATTTGTAGGTTCACCAAATTATCATCATTACGGAATTATCAAGAATAATATACTTTTATATAAAAAAATATATGAAAATACTGGAACGCCTTCAAAACTCACGTATCCGTTTCATCTTCAACCTCAAAAACTTCGATCACATCTCAAATTCCCGCAATGTCTTCCATCGGCCTACAATCCAAGTGTCTATCTAATCCCGGTCTTTTGCTCCACTCAGCTGCCAGCTGCGCTGCCCAACCCACTCATAATCCCTCAGTCGGGGACCAGCTGGGCACACATCACCACAGAACATAACTAACTATAAAAGCTGACTTGAGTAATTTTACCTTTCTCAAAACCTAGTTAATTATCACCAGTAAATTGATAAAGGAAGGTACTTGCAGGCAAATAAAAACCACACAATCATAGAAATTTTTTATTATTTATTTACTCAACAAATTGATTAGTATTCAAAATTTCTTTGCATTTTTGTTTACGATCCTCTTGTTTACGAAAACAAGCAAAAATTGCGCATCTTTTCGCAAACATGACCGCCTTCTAAAAACAGTATTTCGCTCTATGCGCTGCTTACAAGGAGCTGAAAGGTAAATTCTGGCACATTTTGTCAAATTTGGATACTGTTTTGGATTGGTTGACTACCGAATATAATGGTCGCGACTACGATCGTCTTTAAATAATAGTCAATCTCGCTTGCAATCGCGTTCTTTTCTTGATCCCGACACCGTTATTTTCATTTGCCACTTCGTCGAAACAATCCCGAAATGTATCGCGAGCTTCACGGGTCACAGTTGATCATTTGATCAGTAACAGTCTCGTCACTTCTGTTTCTTTCAGCAGGCGTGGGAGACGGCGATATACTTCCACTGCTGGAAGATTCGTCGCAAGGCATATTTATAAATCCCAACAAGATTTTCTGTCGACTTATGTTGTTTTCAAGTTAATAAAATCATCAAGTCATATTAATCTTTTTTTTTCTGACAGAAAACACTTTCTGCTAAAACAATTTTCGTCACTGGACAGTGCAGTACCTACATCATTATTCAAATCAAGCAGTCAACAAAATTTAATAGTGATCTTTAAATCGCTTTTTCGAGTAGGTATTAAGTTTTAATTAGAATGGCTCAGTCTAGTTGAACAAAACTTATCTTAAAATTGTACTCGTAGAATAAGAAAACGAAAATTTTATAACTTTTTTATAATATTTCTTAATTATTTTAGTACAGATTTGTCATCATAATGTTAGCTTTCCACTCGTAAAAAAAATATTCTGCGTACACAATTGATTATTTCTAAAATGAATTTTTCGGATGCGGCCTGTCGAGTATTCCTTATATTTTCTTAATAATTGTAAATAATCTTCAGTTTATTACTTTTATATAAGAACAAAGGTTCTATCTACCTTGTATAGTGTGGTGTTTTCTGTGTGCTCGCTCGTGTGTGGGGGATGCGAGCACATAAAAACGGGAACGCGCGGGCGCACGGCCTCTTACTTCCCGGGTTCCCGCAAACTCTAGTCAGGATCTAGTTACGCTCGGTCGGCAAATTCTATTGGAAATAAACTAAGAGTAAAACTCCCATCCGCGTTGTACTCTACCTGGAATCAACCTCTGCATTCCCTGGTGGGAATACACTACATATATCGTCCTAAATTCTATCTTTATTCTATATTTTCCTAAAAAATTGAAGTCTAGCATATACATTCTGATATAAATGAATAATAAAAACCCCCATTAGCGAAAAATCGGTGAAAATGCATTTGCAGTAAATGCCCAGTCCTAAAGGGGGGTAAGGTTAATTTGTACAAAAAAATGCATGTTTTTTGTGTATTTTTTTATGACAACACAGTTAAAATCTCTTTATTAAAACTAATAGTAAATTAAAGTACGACATTTGAAGAATATTGTGTAAAAATTTCAAGACGAAATATTAGAAAATACGGCAATGGCAGCAATTATTCGGACGTGTCTCGGAAAAAAGTAGAATCGCGGTGTCCATCATAACTTGGTGCTAGATCATCTGAAATCAAAAAATCAAAGTTCATTCGTTAGATAATAGATTTTCCCAGGTAACGCGGGGAGGGTTTTTTGAAATTTCAATTTTTTGGAACACTTTGAAGGGAAAAACGCGATTTTTTGCGAAAAATATCGACTAATTTGTTATTAAAAAATAAAAATTAATAACAAATTTGAAAAAAAGTCTCCAGCGTTACCTCGTAAATTATGTACAGAAATAGTGTTCAAACTTTCAAAAGGACCGGTGCAGTAGTTTTGAAGTTATGATGGACACCGACTTTGAAAACGTGAGATGTGGGGAAAACGATTTAAACTTTCGCACACTGTAAAATTCAAAATAAAACTCAACACTTATTTTATACTTACACATAATCGCCGATGCCATGTTAACACGGCAAAGAGCTTTCATCATCAGCATCTTTTTGTCCTTGTCTACGCAAAACTCTTCTAATACAATAGCACGTCCGGTAGTCCTCAGGTGAGCGCGTCTCTCAGCTGCCCGAGCAGGTATAGAAAATCAGTCTGAGTATCGCTCAAATGTTCATAATTTCGTCAATTTTGCTCCGATTGACTTGAAATTTTGACACAATATTCTTGCGATGTTATACATTCACTTAAAAAATAGAAAATAAAATGCAAAAAAAAGAAGTTAAAAACCTTACCCCCCCCTTAATGCCTTCTGTAGGTACATACTCTCGATATGTAGGTAGGTATAAATTTATTTTTCATCAAAACCTGGTAACCTAGTTTGTCATATTTTTTCACCAAATAATTAAATCAATTCAAAACAAAAGATAAACGGGCCTAGCGTATATGAGGGGTATAAAAGCACAGGCAACAATATCCCATTTTTTGAGATAAATACAAAATAACTGTCACTACTCAAGAAATCTATGAAACGTGCATCTGATTATAAATAAGTTTAAAAAAATTACTTCCTCAATTTTCCTCTAATATTCATATATAAAAAAATATTTTAAATGTGAGTATTGCTGTATTGTTACAAAATAGTGGACATTGCTGCTTTTGCGAATTATATAATTGGATATTGCTGTGTCTGCTACCATATTTCATTCTAAAGACGACAACAAATCTCACTTTAGTATAAAGAGGCCATTTTGTAAGGTGACCAGAAATTTCTTCGTTTAGCTCCATCAACTTCCCAAAAATTTCACGTATAAAATGCACTATTTAAAGTATATTTCTCATACTTTCGATAACATTGAAGTGTGTGTATTTTGTAGTGTTCGCTTTGAAATGAAGTGTACTATTTGAAGTTTATACTTTCAATAACTTTGGTGTTTGTAGTGTGCACTACACTTCAAATCGTGCGAAGTGTGCACTTCAATGTAATGTAGTACTACATTGTAGTAGTGAGTACAGAGCGGACCCATCACTATTGGCCACAATAGCCAGCCATTCTGTTACAGTTGCCGGCAAACTTCATGAAATTCTTTGGCTAAGTGGGGGAATGCGCAGAAGACGAAATTTGGGTCTCGTTGGTGGGAAGGTAGATGCGCAAACGTCCCCCCACTACGCCGCAGAATTTCAAGATGTTTGCCGGCTACTGTATATTATTAAACATTGGAGGAGCGTGTACTTATGTACCAGCGATATAAGTTAAACTTCTTTGGCGTTATTGTGATAATTAATATAGCTTTGAAACGTATATAATCCCAATAAAACGATGTGTAGGGAGATGACAAATAAAATGCTAACGCTTTAATGTAATTAAATTATCCATAATTGTTTTTGAAGTATGTAGTATAAATGTAACCATTTGCGATGATCGCGGTTTATGTCCAAAGAAAAAATGAAATAAAGATTAGTTGGTTTTCGACAAAAAATGTGAACTCTGTTATTTGCACCATGAAAAAAATATCGAGAAATTGTATTCCGTGCATTGTCATGAACGCAGCCCGCAATGGAACATTTCGAAGATTCTTTACACTGTTGCCAGTCGATATTAGATGCGAATAAGTAAGCATTTTACGGCGTTGCCGGTTTGTTAGGTTAGGTTAGGTTAGGTTAGGATATCCTGACATTTGCGAGAATAACAAAGCGTTAGATCGACCAATGAAATCGATCGAGAAATAAATCAATGGAAATAGACGAATGGAAGTGCTCTATTTTCCTATTACCGAGTTTGAAAGTTGAAAGCTGTAACAGGATATAGCTTCATAGAAGCTTCTAGAAAGATTGGCCGGAAACTATGGAAGGTCTTCGAACAATTGGAAGGTTGAAAAAACTATGTAGGACGGCGTCATCGATTTCTCTGGGCGGTGCATCGTAGTCAGAAACAGGGGGTCAGATTGCCCCATTTCGTATAGATTCTTCTAATTAAAATCAGTCTTGAAATATCGTAATTATTAGATACTATTTATATTCTGATTTTTGGTTAATTTAAATTCGCTTTTATAAATTAGTTCGGCAGTTTTCGGGAGTTGAACATGAATCGGAGCAGGGGGTCCTAATGATTAGTTAGGAATTTAGGATTTCTTTTGATTTGAAATAGTTGTAAAATTAAACTAAATATTTAAAGATGAAATTATAATGAATATCTAATATAATGTATGTAAAATAGGCGACATAAAAAGAAAAGAGATTAGTTTAATTAGATTCCGTTTATATTTGTCGTACGCGATGTATTTTCAAAGGGTCACGTATAAAACGATTTAATATACAAAGTTAAATATATTTTAGTTTATAACACATCACTTTTGTATAATCGATAACAAATATTGTTATAGATTAATAGTGCATTAGATAGATTTATTATTAATTATTTCAAAAAAAAATGTTAGCACTAGATTTTACAATGCAGGGACGTATTTCGTAAAGGAAGGTACTGATACACATGCTTATTAGTGGCACATGAGCATGCGCAGTATTGACCTTTTTTAGCCCTTGCTTATTAGTGGCATGTGTTTACGCACATTGCTAGTAATGAGCATGCTCGTAAGTGGCATGCTCAAAAATCAACCGCCGGTTGATTTATGAGCATGCTAATGCCATTCACCATGAGAAGGGGTATCTTTTGAGCATGTGTGAGCAGGCTTGCTTATTATGAGCATGCTTATGTCATTCGCGGCAAGTATCGATTATCAATGCGATCTTCTCAGTCCGCAACAGATGAAACAAATATGGCGCGTTGGGGAGATGATAAAACATTACTTTTCGTGACTTATTATAGGAATCACGAATGTCTTTGGAATACTCGGCCACCGCTATGTAAAAATAATAAATCAAGAAATAATGTTAATGAAACTTTAATAAAAGACATGAATGATTCAAATCTTACAATAAAAATTGTAGAAGCTTATATATCGATTTTCGGCCTAAAACGGTTCCGTATTCAAAAGATCAGAATCTATACAACGTCGTCAGCCGCCTTGAATGTCAAATGAATGAATTAGATTTTTATTTTGAAAGCAAATATCTCATAATCACGTGGTTTTTGCTATAAATAATTTCTCGAATATCACTTTCAATAAATAGTTCTATCTTTCAATTTGATAACCGATGATTCGTCAGCTTTTGAATTGAGCATCTTTATGATTGGAACTCGATTCAAGATGGTCAATAATACTTTATTTATAATATATACTGGAATACTAATTTCAAGTGAATGATTTTTTGATACTTTAATGGACGCGCGTGCATTTTGTGGTCTCGCATTTCCGCTACAATAAAAATATTACCCTTAATGCGCCAAAAGAAGATAACGTCAATAAATTAATATATTATTTTGTTATTTATGTTAGTTTTGTGATGCTTCCATTACGTTAATTGCAATTGAGACAAAATTTTAAAAAGATTCGGAAGATAGCTGCTACAATACGAGTTATACTTTCATTATTGTATTAAAAAATTTGAGACCAGTAATAAAATGGTTATTATTCATTCATAAAATAATTTAATTACATTTTATATAAATACTTTCAGACATTTTCACTATCCTAACAAGTGAAAGTATATTTTCATATCATCATTATTAAAAAAATATATATATTTAAATTAGGGAAATGGCTTTTACGGCCAATTGGTCGTATCAGTCACCCTAAAATAGATAATATGAAGAGGTATTTGTCTCTTGATTATATAAACCAAATAAAAATTCAATTTATTCTTTGGTGAATACTTTCTCTAACTGACAATATTTGTTACAGAACTCGATACGGCTGACACCGCTCCTTCGGTGCTCCCACATCATGGAGGTGGATTCCAAGATAACGTACAGCTGCGAGGATCTTCTAAGTACCCTGGTAAGCTGTCCACCTTACGATCCTAATAACGGGATACTGGATAATGACGTCATGTCGGCCCCGTACCCCAGTCCGGCCGAGCTGGCGCACTTCGCTTCGGCCGTGTACAGCGAGGTGACAGGAGAACTCCCTCAGGAACTGCAATCTGGGGATTGGAAGCTACTGACGACCGCGCGCAACAATAATAAGAACAACGGCTACTTCGGGGCCGCCTTCTGCAGCCCCTCCCGGCAGCAGGTGGTCCTGGCCCACAGGGGAACAAGTGATCTGGGAGCCGTGTGGACCAATTTAAGTGGAGTAATTTTCAAAAATTATTCACCTCGAATGAGTTCTGCCGCGACGTTTGCTGACAAGGTGAAGCGCGCCTTAGATGTAGCCAACGAACAAGACGGCCTTCGCTTTCACTTGTCGATCACGGGGCACTCCCTGGGCGGCTGGCTGGCCCAGGTCACCGGCTTCAGTGTAAAGTTTCTGCAAGCGGGGGGCGGAAAGTTCACGAAGAACTGCAACCAGCAGAGCGGCCTCCACGCACACGTCGTAGGTTTTGAGAGTCCCGGCTGCAAGGGCATGTTGGAAGAAATCATGGATACTCACGATGTCAGGTACCGGAGAACGGTATCCATCGAAGCGTTGGATATTTCCAACTACCTGTCAGCGCCCAATAGGATAAATACTTTCGGCTTGCACGTGGGTAGTATCTACCAGGTAAAAATTGATGTGGCAAGTTTTAACGTGTTTCAGCGAAATTCTTCACAATACGATGTTGAAACCCACAAAATGAGCCATCTATTGAAAGCATTTTCAGGTAGAAGTGAAGTACTTAAAATACAGGACTGGCCCGTGAACGATACCATGAGCAAGAAAACTGTAGAGTATGATCGCTTTCACGAGAATGTCTCGTGGGCGGATGAGTATTACCTGGACCCTGAGCAATGCGACGATTTCAGTATACGATATAAAACAACATCTGACAAGTCTGACAGTCTGAGGATTTTCTCGGAGAATGAGTTCAAATTGCTCGATTTTTGGGTAATTTTCAAAAGGGAAAATGTGAAAACCAACATAATACAAAGTTTTCTTACCGAGCACAACTTGGGAGAGTGCGATCATTTATTTTCTCAGTTTTCTATTGATATGAATAATCGTGTAATAACTTGCGCCCGCGAGGAGGACTTGAATAAGGTGGTCAGGCGGGCTAAAGTGTTGGTGCGCTGGTTCGGCGCGGAGCTGATGGCCGCGGTGGACCAGCAGAGCCGGGAAATACCCAAAATGATGTACTCCATCATAAACCAAAAGTGCTTCGACTCCTTGCCAGAAAATATCCTTGAATTTACAGACAGTATTGAGCTCGAAGTGTTTTTAAGATCGGAACGCCGAATCATGCAAATTAAGACCGAAGACTGCCAGCTAGAAATGCTTCGGTTGTCCAGCATTAGTCGTCAACTACAGAATTTAGATGTGTACGTAAATGAAGGATGTCATACATTTCTACAATGGAGCGATATGAGCAACTTAAATAAAAATATTGACATTAAAAACCTCCCAGATGATTTTACCAACGATAATTTATTGGTGATTGATTGCGCCTCGAACGTTATATCCATAAATTTCCTATGTGAACCAATGTTTCAACCGTTTGAACGTAGCACTAAAAAAAAAATTATTTTCGTGTCTGATCGAAACACTGATTTGAGTTCCATGGGTATCTACCCAGTTCAAAGTTCTTTTGAATCATTCCAAATGACGCCAGACTCTAAAAAGATACTCTTCGAAAATAAAATTTTAGACATTAGCGGTACAATTTCGAGCATAGTAGATTTTGTAGGAGAGGAAAATTTTGACAATTTTTCAACAGAGATTAACAAATTTATAAATTCAACTGATCTCAAAAATATTCTAAGAAGCGAAAAATATGTAATACAAGTTAAGAACTCGTGCAAAAATTTTATTGAAAGTGGCGCAAACTATGTCACACTAAATAGAGGAGTTGACGTAGAGAGCTTGGTGAGGATTGCATCGTCGGGTGCCCTGCTGGTGGTCAGCGGCGAGCGGCAGGACGGGCTGAGAGAGCTCTTGGGGGGCAGCTCGGGGGCGGCCGGCAGCGTCTGGGGCCCGGCCGCAGGGCAGGGGGAGGAGGCCTTCAAGCAGGCCGCGTCAGCTCGTCCGGAGGGAATAGTGTATCGGCTCGAAGCGAACGACGCTCCAGCAGCTGCAACCGTTAAACAGATCTTCAATAAAAGCTTTTATATGGCAAGACAGTTTCATAGCCAATTCGTTTTTCAATTAGAAGACTTGGCGGCGCTGAGGAATACAGACAACATATTCATCTTCCAAGGCGCACCGAGCCAGCAGCGTCTCATGTGCTTGTTAAGGGCAATGGTACCAGAAACAGAGAGAAACATTAACGATGAAATCATCCTCACAGCGACCTCGAGCAGGGACGTTAATGTCATTGTTTATATAAAGAAGTTTATATTAAAAGGAGATTGTAAAAAGCACGTTCATTTACTGAACTTTGAAGATAATGGCGAGCGGTTTTTGTGGCAAGGGTCGCTGGGGTCGCTGGAAGGTCTGCGCCCACACGTGCTTCCCGACACCGCGCACGAGGTCACCGAGGAGCAGCTGGGCGCCGCGGGGCAGGAGGTGGTGATCATCGCGGCCGAGCCTGGGATGGGCAAGTCCACCAGCCTGGCGAGCGTGGCCCGACACTTCGGTAACACCTGGATCATTTTCAAAAACCTCAAGGATTTGAAAATTCCCTCTGAGAGTGTATCAAGCGAACTGACGGAGAGCTATGAGTACCAACTAATAGAAGATCTAATCGAAGGCAGTTTGCCGCGAGGACTATTGCAATTCTCTTTACATCATAAATGCGCCAGGCAGCCTTGTATTTTGTTCGATGGTTTCGATGAGGTGAAAGATGAGCCCTCCAAGGAAAAGATTTTAGATATTTTAAAATATTTTAAAAACAAAACCACGGCCAAAATATGGGTAACTACCCGTTTTAATGACAGAGAATCGCTCGAGAATAGTTTATCTACGTTAGCAGTGACTTTCAAAAATATTACAGAACAGCAACAGCGGGACTACCTCCTGAAGTTCTGGCGCTCGATCCTCCTGCTGGAGCCGGGAAGCCGCGAGGACGAGAAGCTCGAGCAGTGCGCGCGAGCTCTGCTGACTGAAGCCAATAAACATCTCGGGGGAGACATCCAGGACTTCATGGGGGTGCCCTTGCAGATGAGGATGCTGGCGGAGGTGTTCTCGCAAGAGGTCGAAGATTATATTACATCGAAAATTGAATTGATAAACGCCTTTCAGGTGGAGAGTGTGTTTTCGTTATACGAAAAATTTATTGAAGCGAAATACAATATTTATTTTCAGGTCAAAACTGAACTGAAAGCTGTAATGACCTCTGATTTTTATAACACAAGCGTTAACGTTATCACAAGGGCTCACCGAAAGCTGAGCCTCCAAACACTGTTCCCCGATTTAGCGGAAGTACTCTGCGAGGACTCTGAGGGGGACTTGGGAGGAGCCGAGCTGTGCCGAGTCGGGCTGGTCCAGTCGGGCGGAGACGGGAGGGCCGCCGAGTTCCTCCACCGCACGCTGGCGGAGTACTTCTGCGCAGACCTCATTGTCAGGTGGCTCGGTAAGAGTACACGTTGGCACGGTTGGGCCGCCATGATTAATTTCTTACTGTCCAATATCTTGCTGCATGACTCTAACGTAGTCATCAGAATGTTTCTGAATAATATCTTAAAAACTCAGACAACGCCTGACACTGCACGCGAGTACATCGCCTCGCATGTCGGAAGAGTTTGGAGTGAACCACCAGGACCATTCTCTGATAATAAATCACAACAATCTGCAACAACACCGCGGCTCATTACCCGAATCAAGAGGTTTTTCGGCAAAAAAAAATCTTTTAAAAATGTTATTTTTAAAAATCAGACAACGACTGACACTTTTCGGAGTGAACCACCAGGACCATTCTCACAATACACAGCACTTCACGTGGCGGCTGGGGAAAATAATGAAGCCATTGCAGAACTGCTGATCGGTAGCTTGGGGACAGAGCAACACCGCACCAGCTTAATCAACTTCACAGCGGCTCGAGACGGGAGGGCCTTTACTGCACTGCTCCGGGCAGCCCGGCGGGGACACCTCCCTGTGCTGCAGTGTTTAGTGGAGAAGGGAGGGGGTATTCACTCGGCTGGTGGGGGTGGCTTTACTGCACTGGACCTGGCAGCCCTGGAGGGACACCTCCCGGTAGTGCGGTGTCTAGTGGAGACGGCAGGGGGATGGAACTGGGTACAGATAGAGGTCGCGCGGGACTTGGCAGCCAGGTACGGACACGATGAAGTAGCGCAGTACTTAGCAAATAAGAGAAGGGACATGAACTAATATTTTCTCCGCAATTCTAAATTTAACTTAAAAGTGTGATTTTTCAAAACGTATATAAAAATGTGCGGAGGCGAATTTCGTGTGGATTGGTGTAATTAATATAGAAATGTAGATTCTGCGAAACAAGTTATCGCTCTCCTAGAAGTGCGCTCCCGCAGTGACCCTGTATTCGGCGAAACCGTGTTCAGTTTTGATGAAACGCCGCCTAAACGAATGGGGTTATAAAGCTACAATTCGCGCTATTCTGTTCTTCGTGCGGAGCTGTACAAGTTGTCGGAGTGGCTACTTTATCTCCGACCGTTTGGGAGAAAGTGATATTTCCCGTTTCAGGTTTCCTGCCTGTAGAGTGTGAGTGTAGAGTGTCCGGCGTGCAGGGTCGCGCCCCCCAAACCGCCCGCCCGCTCTGCTGATGACGTCACCTGCCCCTGTGACGTGTCCCCCGCCAGCTAGTTTGGGAGATCCCAG
>JADDOH010024736.1:0-33351 GCA_016648135.1 Agrypnia vestita | reverse complement strand
CGCCGCGTAGGTTCTCTGCGTTTCCGCATAGCGATCGCCTGACCACTCGTCGGAATCGAAGTGTTGCAACTTCGAGATCTGTTCGATCCGCTTCGTGTTCCGGAAAAAATGTGGAACGCTTCACGATTTTGCGTGTCATCCTTGCGCAGGGGCCATGCTAATCTTCTCTGTATCGTTCCAATTTTAGTATATGTACTGCCGAAGCGAGTACCGTTGGCGGTGTTGTTGATGCAGGAGCCGCGCCGCCTGCTAACAAGGCCTCCGTCAGAGCAGTCACCTGTTTTAGCAGGTGGTCTACACGCGGGTCGTATGCTACGCGGCGTCTCTTTCGACTCGGTTCTTCGAAAGAAGATCCGTCATTCGAGGATACCGGCGAACGAGCTTGCTCATCCGCCATCTTGTTAACAATCGTTTGACGAAATTCACGGGATTTACACTAAAATATCAACGTCCTCTCGCACTATGTTAAAAATTTGTATAGTCTAATGTTTGTTAACCTAGGGATCAAAAATTAAGGGGGTAGGTTGCAATAGAAACACAAAAAAATCACAACAAAAGTTGGCGTGTCTAAACGCGTGCAAATGGCGCGAAACAGGGACGTCATATGAAAGAAAAAAACCGTTGCGCCGACGAAACCGGAAACAGGGATACCAGCGGGAATAAATTGTCGCAAACAGGGAATCAGAGGGGGTAGGAACGCGTGTCTAGTGGCGAAACAGCAGGCTGTTCTCTCATAATGGATTCCAGGCGTCGAGACGGAACACAAAATATTGAATATAAAGTACTGTGCAAATTAATGTGAACAAAAGTGATAATTTGAAAAAAAACACAACATTTATTAGTTATAGACGAAGAAAACAGAAAAGAATACAATTTAAATTGTTTTAGTAGGAAATATGTCCTCCTTTGGCTTTTATAACTTCTTCAAAACGTTTTGGCAGAGAATCAACAAGTTTTTTACAGTTTTCTAATATTTACTAGTACCGAAACCATATGTGGATTACAGCTTCAGTCAGTTTTATTTTATTTTTTATGTGTATATTTCATCCTGACGAAGGGGCCATAGGCCTAGAAACATGTTCATTTTATCAATTATATAAGTAGTGTAAACCAAGTAATATTTTATTAATTGAGCCCTTGCCCCGAATAACGTTGTATCCAACAATACTCTCATTCCGAGAAAAATTGAAAAAAAGAAACCAGTTAAAATTTATTACATTTTATACTTTAAATATAACAAACATATAATTCTTAACTAATCTCAATATAAAATAGGGAAAAAAGGCAATTAAATTTGAATCTATTGTAAAAAAACATGCTAGATCAGTGGAAGAATGTTGTATAAGAAATTTTCACAAACAACGTTATTCCGCAAAACGTTTTTTATTTATTCTGCTTTACTAAATAATGCTTTTTAAAAGCAGCATGCTCATCTAACATGAATTCACAAATGTCATCGAGGTCCTTGAGCTTAGCAGCCTTATTGGCAGTGGATTGGAATTCATTAAAGTTAGTTCCAGGCTTCCTAATTGCATGATTTTTTTCCATACGGTAGCTAATCTTCCCCTTCTTCCACAAAGAGTTGGTAGAAGGCTATAGGAGGTCCATGATTCTAATTCTTTGTGGAAGGTTCTAGCTCTGATTGTGATATTAAAATGGAGAAAACATCCCGGATTTAAACATTTTTGGCTCAAATTCGACCCTACGAAAAAGAACGAGGAGTTAAATAAACTTTTTATATCGGTATTATTTTAAGTTACGATATAAAGAGCACTATAATGCCAGCATTATTATCAAAAAGCATTTCAAATATCAATATGGATAAATCAATTGAGTAAAATCGGTTAACGTTCGACAAAATAATATTGTCACATATGAAATTATAATATCAATCAGAACTGCCAAATCGTATACAACGTTATTCCACAAACATGTTCCGGCGGGTCAATTGCAGGTTTGATAATATTTTTTCTGGATAAACACTCCTTTCCTGCATCCTTCAACTTATTGGCTTTGATATCCTTTCAGTTTAAAACATTAAATGTTCGTTTTCTCCCTTTATTCATGTAAACCACGCTCCATGATATTGACGGCGTGGCGACGCCATTTTGAGAAACAATGTACAACGTTCTTCCACAAACCAATAACTTTAAAATGCAGCCAGAAGCCTAAATCTTTTTTTCTTGACATATTATCTACCTTAAACGATGCATAATAACATACCCAACATAACTGCATCAATAACTCAAAATTGACATTTGTGTTGGATACAACGTTATTCCGGGCAAGGGCTCAATTATAGTTTTATTTTTGTTGTGCAATCTATTTTACGAAGTCTGGCTTTTACAATAGCCCACAGATTTTCAATCGGATTAAGGTCCGGTGAGTTTCCTGGGCATTCAAGGCATGATATATTTTTGTCCTTGTAATATTTCATCGTGATCTTGGACACGTGACATGGAGCCAAATCTTGTTGAAAAAATTGCTTGACTGTTGGCATCAACTTTTCTTAGTTTAGCTTCCGATCTCTGTTCTAGCAAGTATCTGTATTTTTGCGAGTTCACCATGCCTTCGATCGGCACAAGGCATCGGTACTTTTATAGGAAAAGCAGCCCCAGAACATCTTCTATAATGGATGTTTAACTGTTTGATCAATATGAACTGTCGTAAGTTTTTTGTTGTAGCTTAGTATGTCTCTTTACTCACTAACTGTCAGTAAAACGAAATGGCCGCTACTTTGACATACAAATGTTGCCAACTGTGAGAAAAAAGTAAAATTGTTATAATTATGACGTGTTCACATTAATTTGCACGATACCGTATCTATTTGATTCCTTTTGTGTATGTATTTTGTACAAAAACTTTAATTTTTAACCAATCCTTGTTATGCAGTATTTCAGGATGCAGATCACGAAGTTCGTCACACTCATGGCGTCTTGGTGCTTGTTTATTTTTGATGTGTGTGCAAAAAAACTTCGTGACTATACTTTTCTGTTGTGGTGTCCAAGGAACAAGGTTTCGTGTTTTCTTTGTTCTAGTTTCTGTGGCATTCGTAACGTCACAAAATTGAGTTATCTTTGGTGTATTGACAGGTACATTTTCGGTAATGTTAATTTGATTAGGCTCTCCAGTAGGCATTATAGCTTCATATTCCATTATATCGTCATTTTCATCTTTGTCTTCTCTTACATCTTGTAATAAATCCTGTTCTAAATCTAAATCAATGTCATCCAAAGATTTGCCTTTATAAAAATCGGCATCACCACTCTCCATTAGCAACAACAGTTTGGATATTTTAGCCGTCTGATATACATCATCAGGCAATCTATAGTTTAGCCCATGTATGGCTTGAGTATGACCCATAAAATTAGCTAGTTGTTCAGTGTCTGTTTCTTTTAGATTAAACATTTGTGTTAGTGTAGCTAAATGTTTTCGTAGCTTTGTCGTGGTTATGGCTTTAGGATTTTTGGCTCCACTTGCATTGGCGTACTTCTCCAATACTTTATATCCAGACAGTGTATTTTCTGATCCGGGTTTAGCAAACAAGTAGGGGTTTTCATCACTTACATATTTGCGCCTGACAGATATAAGCAGGTCAATATCACTTTGGACCTCATCAGTTAACAGGACCGGCACACCTCGACCACTCTTACCTCTTACCACTATACGCTTGAAATATTTTATCAATATTTTTTCGGAGCTTGAAATGGCTCGGTCAAATTCCTCATAAGCGTTATTTTCATTATGACACTCTTGGTATGTGCTAAGTAGAAGCCGATGCAGTTCTCCAGGTCGTCGCCTATTTAGTAAAGTGATGCGACAGTAAATTGTCTCCACTAGATTGGTATACGCTTGAATATTAGTGTTTTCAGACTCAGCTAACTTGGAGGCTGCTGATTTAGCTTGATCGCAAAGATGATTTTTAAGAAGTTTTATGTCACTTGCAAGGGGAACAATAGTAATTTTGTTCCATTTTTTTAAATTCAAGTCACTATTTGCCTGACCGGACACATCAAACTTCCATTTTGACTCTATGAGATGAATTAGTGTCTTTAGATTAGCCTCTATTATAGCAGTTTTCACACTGCTGTCACTTTTTAAAGTCGTCATTATCGCAATATTGCAGCACTGTTTTAGACTTGAGCTTATATTCATGGCATACGTAGGAGCCCCATAGCGCTCTGCTTTGTCATCGTAACTCGATACTTTTTTGGTCGCAGTTACTATCAAATCATAATTTTCAGGTTTCAAGGAATCCATTAAATATTTAATAGTTGGTTTAAGCTTCCTCAATTCTATTAATAATTTTGATAATTCTCTCATTTTCCGCGATGTTACGTTGATGAAATGTTTTTTGGGGTGGATTTGCAGATATTGAGCACCGAATGCACAGATCAGTGGGTCTTTTTTAGCTTCTAGAGATATCCTATCTGGTCGCATTTTGGGAAATACATTCTTTCTAAGTTTTTTATCTACTTTTAAATTACGCAACATAAAATTTTGGGCCTCAACTTGGGTATTTGCAGTTTCAGATAATGGTTGACATATTTTTTTGTGTTTCCACAAATGTTTCCTAGAGTAAAATCCTAAACATTTTTCACATGGCAAGTATTCAATATTCGGGTAAACACTGCTTTTCTTCATAGGTTTACAGCATTTCGCCACATTTTTTATATAGTTCCCTTTTTTACGTAGGTTTGTTAAAAGATTTTTTCGAGTACAACTTTTTTTTGGATATGCAAGGATTTTTCGTACCTCACATTCCATACTGTGATTTCGTATAATGTGCCTCGCAAAATTTAAAACCTCAGTTTCACAAAAAAAGCAATAATCCTTCCTTCTCATTCTTTTTCCGTGTTCTTTGGTATTTATTTCTTCAGTATCACTCATAATTTCCTAAAAGTAAAAATATTTTTTTAACAAAATGGTCGGAATAGCCGAATACACACCCACGGGTTCCAGGTTCGAATCCCGGTCGGTGGACAAAATGTTAATATTATGAATATTTGCATTTCTCACAGAGTCATGGATGTTAGTATGTTTATATGTATGTATATTTGTAATATTTATATAATTATTATGTATGTTTATCCGTTGTCTAGTATCCATAACACAAATTCTTAATGAAACTTACTTTGGGCTAGACAATTGGTGTGTCTAAATATTATTATTATTATTAATAATAAATTATGTTATTTATCTCTACTGTATGTTACAGCACCGCAGAATAAATAATGGATATCGTTGAACATCGAAAAAAACACGTTTGAATGGTTCTCTTTAATTAGTCCTAACACTGAACTTTTAATTTGAACTCGATCACAAAGAAATAAATACAACTCAAGCGACTGCTCAAATTTATTCTGCTGTACTCTAGTATGCAATTGTACTTTTGAAATATTTCCTGCGCTATAGTAATTATGTGAATCTGATTGATTACAAATCCCCGAGTTAATAATACCTTGATTTAGTAAACGTTGATATAATCTTTTACCTTTACGACAAGTAGAAGATTTAATAGAAACTGAATAGACATATTTATCTGTTCGGTTTTTAATTCTACTGCTACCGTTTATTGAATAGACAGATAAGAAGGCTACTAGAGGATACCCCAAGTATTATATAAAAGTAATCTAATCGAAATAAGTCCTATTCATTTCATTAATAAAAATTTAAGTAAATAAAATTCAGAAACTAAAACGATACATATTTATATTTATGAAAATATGTATGTATTTTTTATGTATTGTATTAGAATATTTACTAGAGTAAAAATTAGAATAAACTATAGTTGACTAAAGTAGGGCAAAATCTGCGACAAGAGTAGAATCAATAGATAGGAGATGGTAATTTAGTTCAGTGTAGTGGAGAACTCACCTGGGATTTTTCTAAGTACAGTAGAACCTCGTTATAACGAACCCCGTTTTACCGAAAAATGACATATATCAAATTTTTTTTCGAAATTAATCCCCTACAATCAATTTTTCATACAAAAATGCACTTATATAGCGAAATTTGGCTCCTGCAATTTTTGTATTTTTGGTGTTTTTAAATTGAGGTCTTTAAAATTTCACCTTGAGGTCATAAATTTTAATAGGCCCATACAAAGCAGTTTACCATAATCACCGCAAAGTCCAGTTGGGACATTAGTTTTATTGCCGATATCCAAAAAAGGTTAGAATGAGGCACATATGCGTAGTCCTCTAGAATCACGTAAATATATTACAAAAAATTTTCATACAAATTATACACGTATCGAAATATCTCAATATGTATAACGAAAAAAAGTTTGTTGAAACAAAATAATAATATTGCGCATTGTTTCTTGCGCTTATGGGCCTGCCACACGCACACGTGTATCACCAACTACGGTGTTCAGTGTACAAACCGGCATGCGCATGCAAAAGTGTGGTGATACTTGAGTATTTTTTATAACGAAATTTTATTTTTCGGTCCCTTGGATTTTGCAATAACGAGGTTTTACTGTATGAATTAGGTGCCTATTTCAAATGTGCTTTGAAGAATTAAAAAAAGGCTCTCGATTTGGCAACGCAAATTAACTATAGATCTAATCTGTAGGCTGATAAACAAAACAATTTCACAAATTTCATATGATTCTGTTAAAAGCCTAACGAAGAAAAATTTATGTCTTTTACATTTATTTTTACAAATTTTATTGTATCCAATCTAAGTTTAAATTAATATTTCAGAGAAAAAATAATATTTTATATTACGTATCACATTTTCAAAAAAATGTTTGTGATACATGAAGACAATGTCTACATACAATGTCTTACATACGGAGCTGGACGCCCGTTTGTAAATAAGGAATTTGTGAATTTTTAGGGAAGTAAAGCACTTTTACAATAAAGAATGAAATTAACACGATTTTCATAAGCAATAAATAGTATATTTTGACAATTTGCGTAAAATTTATATGACTATGAATATTTTTTGCGTGTACTTTTGTTTACATTTTCTAGGTCAAGATTAGTATGTGTCATTGAACCCTGCAAATATTATATATTTGAATAAATTATATAATATTTAACCCTTATAATGATGATGGAATTCTTTTTTTAACCCGTCTGGGGCCCATAAAAATTCCAAATTTTTTGTGATTTTTATTTTTACGAAAAAACCATGAAAACACGCGTATATTAAAAAAAACACACACACTTTCATATTATTTTCTGAAAAATAATAATAAATTTTTATTTGTTTATTAGAGACAACACTATTATTATTATTTGATGCCTACCTAATGATCTTCTTCTGTGTGGTATATTTTGTTGCACGGCACGGCACACAACGGAACATCACACCCATAACATATAATTGTGATACACTTTCACACACACACACATATTTCAAATAAACGCAACAAAATTGCGTGTATTTTTGTTAGTAAATCACTATTAGTATTCAATTGAATCATAAACCAACAAAAACTGACAAATATCGCAAAACATATTGTATATATTTGTGTATACGTGTACAAATAAATCGAAAATCGAAAAAAATAGATTGTATTTCCCGCGCACTTTGCGCGTGACCTTGAATGATGGAATTTTGAATTTCGATTGCGCAACATGCGTTCGGGGCAGTTCGGGGCGACATCTACAACTTTTCTATACGATTTTGACGGCAGAAAAACTTCTGTTTTGATTGTTGATTTAAAATATAATCGGTGATGTTTTTGAGTTGAAAATGAAACGACAGGTCACCACGGGATTTCTCTACTGGGAAAAAATCACATTTTTGAAATTCGATACGCGGCCGCCGAGAAATAATTAATTACGTTCTGAACGCACATGTGCGGCCTTGCTCATTAAAGTTGATAATTCAGCAATCAGTGATTAGGTCATGGTTACTTTAACATTTTAGACTCATAACATAAGGAGGAATCTACCGGCCAAGTTTTGTGCTGCTAGTTCTGGTACACCCTGTATATCAGGGTCGTTGAGAATATCAGCAATAACTGTTTATTGCTTAGCTTAGTTTTCGATATTAGCATCTGCATCAGTACCTAACGGCGTCAGGTTGTGACATGACCGACGGGGGCGGGGCTTGGCGTTATCAACGCGAGAAAAAATATTCACTTGTCGGCACTTGTCCTCCGTGGATTGATTTGTAAGCAAACACGAATCTACATGCACCCGTGTTGTGATTCAATTGACTTGTTTAATAATGCCTCCATATTTTATAATAAATAAATATTTTACGTTAATAGATAAAGAAACCGCTCAGTGTAAAAGCTATATGTACCTAACATTAAATAACACTCATAAAGGTGGAACTAATACATCGTTAAAATCACTTAAAGTATTACCTACAACACAATTATAACTTTTAAATACAAACAAAATTCACAAATTTCATATACATATACAGGGTTATTTGGAAAACATTAATAACATCGTAGGGCCATATTAAATAAATAATGCTGCAATCTTACCTGTCCTGGGCTAATTTTAGCAATTTTAAACTTCAGTTGTTTTTTTAGACATTTTGCTTAAAAAAGCGGCCACTTCTTAAGTCAACTGAATGCGTACCAGTTCTCATAAATCGTGAATGTAAATTAACTAAGTCAAAGTCACAGAATAGAGAGATGTCAAAGCATCCAAGCAAGTGGCAACGTAGCATTTCGAACTTTCGTTGGACGTCACACACGGCTAGCAATGGAAGTTCAGTATAAAGTCATGTATTCACTAGGGGACAAATTGTCCATCAACAGCACGTGCGGCATAGTCTACGTGACGTTGCAACATCGTGTACTGTTCCGCGACATCGCGCACAACATAGCGCGGCATTTCTATGTGCCGTAGCAACATTGCCATGCACACGGTACCCGAGTGAGCTCACTGCGACATTACGCGGAGCGTCGGTACCACGTGGTATGTTTACAAGTGAATACGCATGCGCTGTATCTGTCAAAATGACAATGTGGGGAAACGAAACTGTTCTTGAACTCATCGAGCTGTATCGATCGAAGATCGCATAGAATATCCGTCCTTCTTTCTCTTTGCAGTAAATAATTTCGCAACCACCACCTTTTTCTCCTCTTACGTTTCGATAAACTCGTTAACATAAATGGATACGCAGCTATCATCATAACCTCATAGGGCGACATTTCCGCGACGTGTGGAAAACAATAATTATTTGCAAAAAGGACCATGTTTTTAATAATATTCAATTTACTACAGTAAAACCTCGTTATTTTGAAATTGCGACCTAAAAAAACATTTCGAATTGCGCGGAACCCCGTTTTCGCTAAATGACGAAGTGTAAATAGATACCGCAGCTGTCATCATAATCTCATCGGATGACATTTCCGCGACAAGATATGTGAGTCCCGGTGTGTACACGTCTAATGACCGCGTCCTTGTCCCCTAGTGAATACATGGCTAAATACCGACAGCGCCGCTATTTTTTGTAATGTAAATAAGCAGAACTACAGATATAATGAGAAGAGCCAAATTGGGAGCGAATTGACGGCCAAATTTTTTTTTTTTTACATTTTTGATATCATCAGACAATCCGCGCCTATTGCGAACATTCTCCTATCTGACGTCCGTATATCAGACGTCGTAAGCAGGTGGACGCTATACTATATGCAATTTTGGCCATAGTGGACGCGCAACAAGTTAGAGTATATATATACGGTATAAAAGTAGTTTCTGGAATATCTCGCGTTTCCTGTAAATGGTCTCCCTGAGAAGACCTAGGTCGACGTTTCGACACGGTATCACGTGCCATTGTTAAGGCTAAAAAGGCCTCAAAAGTTACGGACTAGCCATACTTGTTCGCGGGTGACATGAAAGTCTCCCACCAATAAGGCTGTCATACTTCGAGTTTAGTTTCGTGTAACCAAATCGTCGCCATGTTTCATGTATCAGTTGCGAGCGAAACTAACGCCATCTCTGATTCGAGTTGTGAAGTTCAATTTATTCACCATCAATAGTGCTGATACTGGCGCCCTCTGTGGTATCGAAACTCACTTGACTATTTTCTAGAACTTTTTTCTTTTAATCTCTGCGATCTTCGTAATTTATCAGTAGGTATAGTCCGTAACTTTTGAGGCCTTTTTAGCCTTGACAATGGCACGTGATACCATGTCGAAACGTCGGCCTAAAGTCCATTCACAGAGTCAAGACCACTGTGCATGTGGATACCGCGTGATCAACTGAAAAAACTGACCACAGTCAAAAATGTAAAGCTTCGATCACACACTAGCTTATATTTTATTTTATGATTAACTGTCAAAATATGTTTTTTTTCCAAAATTCAAAAACATTGTTATGTTTTTCTGAAAACCGTAATAACTAAATATAGGTAATAATAATTACTAAATTAAAGAAAACTCACCTAAAATATTTGTAACACCCGAACATTGATATCAAACGAAGAATTATTGTCAGTCACGCACATATGGAAATAATGTTTTTAAATATTTTGTTGCATTAAAAGTAAAACTAAAACTACGTCGTAATAATATTACTTAAAAATCAGAATCAGAAGTCTCACTTTCATTATTTACATTTATACTAAATTGTCTGTCATATTGTCGACCGCGATATCTATATCCCACGCTTTTCTTCTTTCTGTATAACATGGTCTATACATTTTTGCCATTTTGCTGGAGTAATAAGCTCAATGCCTTGTTCAAAAAGAATTTTCACATCGTTTAACTTATATGTTATGTTATTTTTAGCGACGTGGGATTTCACTTGCGCCCATATGAGTTCTATTGGGTTGAGTTCGCAATGGTAAGGGGGAAGACGCAGTACAATTTTATTATGTTTCGTGGCAATATTGTCGACGACAAACGATTTATACTGATTTTTCACCTCCTGTACAATTTTGATCAATTGTGCCTTTACCATAGTAGTCGGATTATGATTAATATTTTTAGAGCTAAGCCAAGCTAAAATATCGTTTTTTCTCCAGGCAGATGTGGGGAGTGCTTCTGCCTGCCGGCTATGATAAGGAGCGTTATCTAAAACAATGACTGAATTATCTTCAATATTCAGGCATAATTTTTCGAACCATTTTTCGAAAACATCCGCATTCATTTCATGGTGGTAATCCCCATCACCTTTTTGTCCCTCGAACATTAGCAACATTTCTGGTACAAAACCGTCCTCGTTGCCAACGTGGGTTATGATAAAACGTTTCCCTTTACCTGATGGATTTTTTAACCCGATTGTTAGGCCAGACAAAAATGCCTCCTTTGAAGATTTTATTGATGTGTCACACCATACCTTTGTCACGGTATGACCAGCATTCACCCAAGTTTCATCACAATAATAAATTTTTCTGCCTTCCGAACGATATTTTCGAATATCGTTTAAATACTTTCGGCGCCAAAGTATTATATCAGAACGCTCAGTGAGCATACCGTTGCGAGATCTTTTTTCATACTTAAAGCTAAGAGATTTTAAAAGTTTGTAAAATGTGCTTCTCCTAAAATTAGGTAAACTGTCATCTTCGTTAACAACTTTTAGAATTTTGTCAATTGTTGGAATTTCATTCCGGAAAAAAAAGTTATGGACGATTAGTCTTATTGCACATTTATCAAAATCGTCTACTTCATTTAAAATATTTGGCATTGTTTTTTTCTTTTTAGGCGATCGTAACACTCCATTTTCTTTGTATTCTTTGATGATCCTTCGTACTGATGTGTAGCTAATGCCCGTAGCCGTTGCTACCATTTTTTGTACATCCGTTAAATAAATAGATGGATTTTGTTCCATTGCCGTTTTGAAAACATTTATGACACACCTTTTTTCTGCACTGGAAATATATGTTTTGAGTCTTTTTTTTACAGGTGACAACCCCGAACACTCAGCGATCAACGAATCAGACATTGTATTTTAATTAAAACTATGTACTTTAATTTACAAAAACACACAGATTCGGAACACTTTAATTACACAAAATGCACCCGCCACTAACAGATTCTAAAAATACACTGAAATATATTGGTGAAAACGACCCTTAATGATGCACAAAGCGAGGTCAAGCGAGTTTTGGGTGAATTCCCAATTTTAGGCAATTAAAAATAAAACAAAAATAATTCTGATTAATTATTTTACAAATTATTTTCTTTTGATTAGATACATCATTGGAAAAAGTACGCTTTTGGGCAATTCAATCTCATAAGATTAGGAATTTACTTAGAAACAACTCCACGCGTTTTAGAAAAAATCAGTTATATTTTGATAAGGCAGCAAAATTTCTTGATTACCAACTGTGGTACTTTTATTTACGTCAGCATTTTTTACGATTAAACTATTTTTAAATGAGATAGCGACAGGACTTTATTAATTGTGTGGCCAAATCACACAGGTCCACTTTGTAAATTCCCTATTATAGTATTATAATATATAAAATGCTCGTCTGCTTCCCAATCCCATTTTTATTTTCTGAAAGGTGAATTGAAAAAAAAAACCTTGAATACCTAAATTTTATTCGTGTTATCTTATTGGAAATTGAATACTGGAACATTCACTGTAATTATAGTGCATCTCAATAACTACTACATCGTGGAAGCGGACATTATTACAAGTATATGTATTTGATCACAATTATATAAGTGCCACAACGGCTTTAAAATTTTCATAAAATAAATACAGGATGTATCAGAGCTAGCAGCAGAAACTTGGCTGGTAGATTCCTGGCTATATTATATTTGAGTGTAAAATGTTCAAACAACCATGACCTAATATTATTAGTTACGGAGATATGCAATATTAAACAAAGTGTGCATTTTTTTGAATATTTCTGTCTTATTTTTTGCAAAATGTTGAACTATCATCACAGTAACTTACACGAGTTAATACCGATTCGCTCATGGCCAGTGACGTCACACCGATACTGATGGTAAACGGTAGACATGGGTGTATTACGACGGCTACATGATAAGCACTCGTGTAAGAGAAGGTACGATGTTCCATCCTTCTGTCAAAGAAGGAACTTTATCGGGAATGATATATGACATGCAATATCAAATTTTGCATTTTTATAATATTTCTATTTTTTGCTAAAAGTTGAAGAAGTTGAAAAGTTGAATCATTACAGTAATTCATATTGATAAAGTGATAAAAATCTTTCTATTCAATAAGGTTTTTATCATTTTATTCGTTGTACTAAAGCAAGTGAATTTTTCATAATCGAAATAAGTTACTGTAATGATAGTTAAATATTTCTTACTTATTTTTTGTAATAATAAATGCAAACTTTGATATTACATTTCTCCATAATTATTGATATTAGGTCGTGGTTGCTAGAACATTTTAGACTCATTACATATGAATCTACCGGCCAAATTTCTGCTGCTAGCTCTGGTACACCCGTGTAAATATGTATATAAATTTATATGGAGAAGTTGTAAAAAGTTCTATAAAAAAGTCCGCGACGACATATATGTTAACGTTGATTCACAGATTGTTATAATATGAATAAAATATATATTTAAAATTAATATTAATCTGTCGGGGTAATTTAAGTAGGTAATGTTAAATTCTTATCCAAAAAAATGTTTATCGTGAGGGAATTGTATGTAGATAAAAATTGCTTTTTTACACAATATTGTTTGGACGAGTAGTTTAGATTATATTGATTTTTCACTGATGCTCTTACAGTCTCAAACTGAATTCCACGCGGGCTAAGCTGCGGGCACAGCTAGTTAATAAATAAATGTATTTTTTTACCGCACCCTATAACCGGTGCCCTTACGCAAAACCCTATCACGTGATGGCCACGCACTGAACATTGTTTACCCCAATATTCTTGAGCCAGTAAACGCACTTTAGGTCTTCTCAGGGAGACCATTTACAGGAAACGCAAGACATTCCAGAAACTACTTTTATACCATACAATAGCGCTCGTGGAAATCTCAAACAGAACATATATTTATATACTTTTTTGCTTCCCCAAGGAAACATCAACCAAACGTCAATGGACTGATGCAACGGGGCGCTTAAATTGGATACCACCAAGAAATAGCAAAATATGCTCCATTCATTTTGATTTATCATGTTTTAGAATAACAACATCCTCAATCCATAAAATTCGTCTCAGTTGATCATGTAGGCCCTGCATATACCTGCTCCGGTTTACGGCTGTAACTTTATAACAGCTTCGAATTTCGAAAAATCCTTTTACCCACGTCTAATCGATAAACAGGTTTTATAGGGTTCTTGATGTGTATAGAAAGCATAAAAGTTCTTAATTTAATTTCAAATGAGAAAGTTCTAAATTTTTTGCCAGCATATAAATATAGTCAAGATCATTTTTAGAAACATTCGAATTCATGTTGTTTGTAACTATATACCATTAGAAAACATTAAAATTTTAAGCTGCACTTCAGCTATTGACAGAAATAATAACAGCACACCGAGTGGAAGTTACGGTGGAAGCTGAGTTGGAACATGATTAAACTCCAGAATTAATGATTAATTTTCTTTCCTCAGTAGTTTGTTGGTGTAGTGGTTATGGCGCTCGCCTAGTGCTCTGGTGATCGGTGGTTCGAACCCCATTCCAGGACATCAGCAAGTTAGTCCTGTTTTCATTGCATAGGCTTATGGCTTAGTTTGAGAATAGTAAGAATTTTGATGCGACACGTATTCCGTGTTCGCATCTCTATTGTATTATAAAAAAATAATAATTATACTTAAAGATAAAGGTGGCCTGATATAGCCTTCTGATGATGTCATTAAAATATGTTTGCAAACAGAATGCGAATATCTAAATACAAAATATATTTATTTCATCAAAAGTTTTAAAGTCATTCTTAGGAGTTAAAATATTTTCAAAATTGAGTGCGCATGACAATGACTACCTTACTTTGCTAATAAAAGTAGTTTCTTAGGAGTTAATATATTTTCAAAATTGAGTGCGCATGAGAATGACTACCTTACTTTGTTAATAAAAGTACATACTTAGTTTCTAAGAGTTAATATATTTCCAAAATTGAGTGCGCACGAGAATGACTACCTTACTTTGTTAATAAAAGTACATACTTAGTTTCTAAGAGTTAATATATTTCCAAAATTGAGTGCGCACGAGAATGACTACCTTACTTTGCTAATAAAAGCAGTTTCTGAAAAATACATTGAAAATACATGTAAACAATTAAATATAGTTGAAAGTAAGCGGCAACTTATGAATAAAATATTATTATTTATGGGACAATAAGTTAGTTTACAAATTGGTACAATACAATTTTATCAACTGTTTTTTTGATATTAAGATGTATTTTTTTGTTGTCTTTTAAGAAAATAAATTTATTTTAAAAATAAAATTATGACTGTTTAAAAATAAAAATGAATAAAAACATTAAAAATTATAATAAATACAAACATTGATACTTTTTATGGCAGTCGTAACGTTTTTCTTTTAAATAACCTGTTATTATTATTAAGTAACCCGTTATTAATTATACTATTATAATAAATGTATGTGGGAAATATGTTGGCAACCCTGAGCGAACAGCCGGAAACGGCAGTCGACGTGGCGCTACGTGGAGACCCGGCTGCGATTAGAAGAGTTATTTGCGAATAACCGTTTTTCTGCAATTACTGTTGTATTTAAATATATCTGCTAATGTGCGATTGATTCCACATGTATATATAATCATCACTATTAAAGTTAATAAATATTATTGTATAAAATACATTGACATATTAAATATGTAAATATGTATTAACATAATATACTTGACGCGCTAGGTAGTGTAGTGGTCATGAGGCTTGATCTGCGTATTGTCAGATCAGACCGGAGAAATCTGAAAACTTCGCAAATAAAGGCATCAACTTTAAATTCGACAAACACCGAATACCGACATATACCTACGTCTCGTTTATTTTTTATTTTATTTTTTGTCAATTAAGTGTTGGGATAAAGATCTGACATAGCAATATTGCTATATTCAGAATAGCACGGATCATCTACAAAACTTATTCCCAGACATTATGGACGCACTGTACAAAAAAGTCGTCTGTTTCAGAATTCCAGCAAGTTTTTGTCACAGCACAGGTACATATTATTTATTTATAATTCAATGATTTATATATAACATTTAAATAAATACAGCATCTATAATTATAAGAAGTAATTTTGGCGGTACTTTCTCATTAAAAATAACATTGATTTTTTTCAAAAAAAAATTAACATTCATTAAACAAATACAGCTTGACAAAGTACGGCCCTGTTTCATTGTTCATGGCCATTTCCCCCCAACCCCGCGCGACATAAAATGAGAATCTTGCCTCAATTTTTGCGAGAGATTTGTGTGGAACGAGCCTTCTATATTAATTCTGTTCTGTGGGTCTACTGAATTTTGTATTAACGAGGTTCTACTGAGCTATCTTCAGGTATTTTCAAACTATCAGAATCTATGCACGAAGCTTTAGAGCACAATAACTTTTTATAATGATTTACCTCTGATGGTTTGAGCTCTTCAGTAAAATAATGCTCCTCGCGGTACCCATTGAGGAGATTTGGTTGTTCCTCCAAACCGGTCTGCTGATGATACATGAGAGCTGCATCTTCACTGAGCGGTTCTACTTTTATGTGGTCCGCAGTCGGTATATCATGTCCTGCAATAAGATAATTTTAAACGTCAATTAAATTCAATAAACCGAGTTTTTAAACAGAACAAATTAGAGTGTGCGTAAAATTAAGGGGTTACACCACTGTGGGAGCCTGAAATTTAGGTAGAAATTGGGTGATTTTTACAAGGTGTTATTATTTTTTTAGTGTCAACTTTTGAGGTACCTACAAATTAATCTATTATTTTATTTTAAAATTTAAAAAAAAACGGCCGCGTCATGTCTCTTTCCGTGTAGCTCTTCCTCCGTGACTGAGGTGTAACATTCCCCAGTGCACATTTGTTCGAGATAAAAAAGATTATATACTCTTTAAGAAACAAACTATTACGATATTATTAAACAAAAATGAAGCATGAAAAAAACAAATAAAAAAAAATTTTTTAAGAAATTTTAACAATTGTTTTTAGCAAATTTTTTATCAGATTAAAAATCTATATGCTACATTGTAGATGTGTACTTCATTTCTAAATAAGTACATGATCTTCTTCGTGTACAGTGGAAAGATATGTGGGGTCAACGACCCGTTTCCCCATGCGTTTTGACCAGTGCCAAAATTTCCACAGAAAATCAATCGGGCAAGAAAAAACATGCGCACTCAAAAGCGCGTACGTCTGTGTTTACATACAGATAAGATCGACATCGGAGATTAGAAACTGCTGACCTGGCGCGTCTCACGCCGCATACAGGAGGATAACAATGAAAAATGATACGCGAAAAATCTCACGAAGACAAAGAATTGTAAATATGCTGACGGTGCCCTTTTCACACAGGTGTTTTTGTACATGTCTCGACACTAAAATCGGGATATAAAAGACGTGGTGGCGATGTCCAAATTAGTTTGTTTCCCTACGCTGTAACCACAACGTCAGGCTGCTCGGCGACCGCTACCCGTAGCACCACCTCGCTAAGTAGCATGTCACTCTACGACACGATCTCCAGTCTGCCGCCGCAATGCTATCATCGTCATTGCTTCACTATCTTCGCAACCAGCTGACGACCGAGTAATCTATCAAGGTTGAATGGTAAGCACACACTGTAAATCGGAAATAAATAAACTCTATAAAACTGACCGCGGCTTTCTGTTCACATCAGCTGTTTTTAATCCTGTAATATATTGTACAAAAGTGGGATCCGAGACACAGTACCCTACAGATGTATCTCAGTCGTGGCTGAGGAGCTCCACAGGAATGGACATGATGCGAAGCTTTGTTTTTTCAAAAATTGATTTTTTTCTAGAACAGAATCAAATTAAAATTTTCAACTGCAATCGACTTTTATAATGGAATTTCCAACGTGAAGGAACTACATAATGTGAAACTATTCCATAAACAACTGAAATAAATAATGTGAAACTATTCTATGAACAACTTGTTCCATGAAGTGAAACAATTATGTCCCCAACAAAACAAACTTGTGTTGGGAAGATAAACTAGAGAAAAATCAAGGTGTCTAAAGTTTTGTCTGGTAAAAACAATTAAATCTGGGAACGTTATGTGGCAATCATAAAAAAAATATAACTGTACTTTTGACTTACCGTAGTCACAATTTTCGAGACTGTTATTAAAATTGCATTCATCGTATGTTTCTGGCTCCAGCTTGATGTCAATTTCCTCAAGTAACCCTATACCGTGTTCTTCACAGTTTGTGGGTTCGGCATTTGGGGATGTTTCTAGAGGATCTACATCATCATTTTGGAAATCATCAGGGCAGCCATTCCTTAAAATTGCGGACGTTTCTAAATCACCGCTGACGTCATTTTTAGCATTTTTCTCTGTTGAAGATTGTAAACACGCGAGTGTCTCTCCCGTAACAGTACCTTCTACATGATTGATACTCAAACTATTTCTAAGTAGTTTGTCAGTTTCTTGTGTTTTTTTAATGAATGTTTGGGCATCTTTGAGTCGTGCATAGCAAAATACACAAATATTATCGGGAAAATTATCATCTGAAGCTACCTAGAATCAGATAAAAGCATGTACATTAAAAAGTCTCTCCTGTACAATGTCCATTTTCTTAACAATAATCTGAATCCCTACTGCCGCATAATACAGTAGTACAATACACTGTCCATCCCGATTTTCTGGGATGTAAGGTGAAAAAAAAACAGTTATTCGATTTTCCGGTTAATCTCAGTCTCAAAAAATGTATCAAAAACGCGTCATTAATTACAAAATGATGCTGGAAAAAATGACAAAGCTGGCAATTACCGAATTGTACCATATCTGGTTGTACAGGTCCAAATACTGAAATACTCTAAAGGCTCTTAACAACCCTGAAAGTGCATAAAATACAATAATAAAGATGACTCTCTAAGAGAGGAGGGAAGAAATGGTGAACGTAGCCATGGCGTAAAGATCCTAAAACCTTTTTTTTTTATATATATATTTATTTATTTTTTGATACTTATTACATTATACATATGCCAAATGCCATCTCTTCTTTGCTCTGCGCGGCGGGCCCGGATTTGGGGATTCTCTAGTACTTTTCTGGCAAGACCGTGGTTGCCAAATTTTCAAAAAAAAGAAAAACATAAAAATAAAGAAGACAATGACAACTAACCCTCATAAGGCATTAAAACAAACTAAACAATGAACTTGTTCTAATCTGTTCTAGGCCTAAGACGTATGTATACAGAGTGTCCGATGACCAGTGTCGGAGTCTTTAATAGTATAAAATATGATCAATATGACAAAACACCCCCTATATGTCATTTTACCCCAGTCATAATGAAATGGCAGCCATTTCAATTTTTATGTTTTTTATGTCAATTTACTAATATCTACCCATGTAGAAGTCCTATAAATGTCAAAGTGGTCTCATTTGAAAGATAAAATAAAAAGGATCAATACTACGTTACGTATTTCACAATAATTAAAAAAAAACACCAAAAATTATTGTTAAAAAAAATACAAAAAAAAATTGTTTTTTTAAGTTTATTGGGTTTAGTTTATTATTAGCAAAATGACATATAGACAGTTTCGTTGATAAAATTGATCCTATTTTTTGCTATTAAAGACCCCGACACCGGTCACCGGACACACAGTATATACGTCAGAGCGCCTCCTGAATGCTTAACTTGGGCACAGACCGGGTTAAGAGATCACTTTTCAGATAAGATGGAGTACTGATGTCTTGGACTCTAAATACGTGTTTGGCCACTATGAACCATTTTCTTTTAAATTTTTTCATGACTTTCAAATTCGTCACAAATAACCCGTATCCCAGTTATTCAGATCCCAGATAATCGGGAAATAATTAATTATCATTTATGATAATTAATTCTTTAGGCATAACAACCTCAACACTCTTCTCAAATTTGGAATGTTTATGTTACTCTGTATACATAATTGTTACAATTTTTTTTTGCTTGTTCACTATCTGCGCTGTACACGTCTAATCACTGGAGGATATTTGCCAATTGGTAAATGTTTGTATTGCATTGATACATTAAATATATGCACGTTCCTAGAGCAGGGTGAAGACACATGGGATTGGGATATTATGTTGAGTTTGAAAATAAGTAATGTATTGTTTTTTATGTATTTCGTACCCAGTAGTCTGTTAGTGTCACATTAAAAATAAAGTAAATATCATTTTATTTATAAGTGTTTTTTAAAAATATTTTTAAAATTAAAAATAAAGTAAATATCATTTTATTTTTACGTGTTTTTTAAAAATATTTTTGTATCTAATTCAAATACAATAGTCAATATACATCTATTTCTATAAATAACCTTTCATCAAAAACTTAAAATCAGAGAAAATATTTAAATGACACAACCTAACACTGAAATATGGCTTGAATTTATTGAAAAAGCTTTTTATTCACGTAACTTTGGCGAGGTTGTAAATTAATATATACTCAAGATATACTACATTGAAAGTAAAAATATCTACGAAAAGGCGTGTATTATATGACCATCAGTAAAACAAGTTAATTGTGCTTTGAAAAACTTACTTCGATATGTGCGACATCCGACAAGACCCGCGCGATGGAGACTTGGTTCTCCTCAAATGATTGGGAGAAAATGATGTATAGGTTTAATAGGTTCTCTGGTTTACAATCCGCAAAACATGCTCGGCATTTCATCATGATGAAGACTTTACATTTAAACGCATAATTCGAAGAAATTTGTTTACAAATGCCTAACCTAAAATTACACCATCTTTCAAGCAGTAACGTAAAGTTTACACATAAAAACTATGATAAAAAAATATTAAGTTCACAATTTTAAGAATGCTTAATCATCAGGAAGTCACAATAATGTTAATAACAAAAATAATCGTCAAAATCTGACATTTGGCGACGCCATTGCAGAATCATCGAAACATACACCACAGACCACAGCTCAACGTAGAATACCGACGCGCAGAAGTGGAATGCTGATTTTTTTTGTCTATGGCTTTGAGAAATTCTTCTTCTTCTCCATCGTTCCTGGCGTTTCTCCCTATAACACCTTATAAGTAACACGAAGTAACACACTTGTTTTGTGGCAAGGACACCTCCTTGCCACAAAACAAGTGTGTTACTTCGTTGGCAATGGGTGTGATGGATGTGTTTCTTCCCTCTTTATTTTGGAAATTTAAATTGTAACCAATTCATTTTGGGATAAACATTATTCTGTGTGGATGATTCAATTCTATTAGTAATGGAAAAGGATATGGGGTACCTAATGTTAGTTTATTTATTTTTTATAGATTTACACCGTCAGCTTTACTAGATTAGTTAGATTACTATCTTGTTAGTAATTTTAAAGCGATTTGATCGTTGGAAGATAAGAGGGTTGAGATGTTGATGGGGAATAGAATATTGTAATAAGAAAGATCTTGAATAAAATTTGAGTAACAGTCATTGATGGGGCATCCAAAAAATATGTGATCTAAATGTTCGTCGTCCATCCGGCATTCACACATAGGAGAGTCCCGAATGCGGTTTTTAGAAAGATGGCTGTTCATGCAACAGTGTCCTATTCGCATACCGGCAGATAGAGGAAGCCTCGAACTTATTCACTTTCACCTCTGAAAACCGTGGCCTGGCAGGAATTTCTGGTTGTATTGCGGAATACCATTTTCCTTTTCATGATTTTGAGGTCTCCCATTGAGACTTTCAAGTAAAATTCATTTTTTCTTTAAGTAACGGCAGTAAATCCAATATTGTAATATGATTATGAGAGGAAATGCCGGAAGCGGAAGCTTCTTTAGCTAAAGCATCTGCCTTTTCATTTCCTGGGATTCCGCAATGGCTAGGAATCCATGCCAAAACAATTCGAGAATGTTAAATAACAATTCTCGAATTTGAATATTCATCATCTTCGGATTAAGTGAAAGGGCAAGATTTAAGTTTTTATAGAACACTAAGAGAGTCGGAAAGGATCAGGCATTTATAAAGTATTTTATAATTTTGCAATATATATTTTAACGTGGCCTCAGCGGTAAATATAGAGGATTCTTTTGGTAGCTTATAATTTTTCTGAATATTTTCCAAATCACAGAGTGTAGCAGCCCCGGTGTAAGTAGATGAATCCGTCTTTGAGCCATCCGTGAAAAAAGTTTCCATCCTTACCACTTTGATCCAATAATATTAATGAAGTCTTTTTTGGCTTGAGGATTATTTTGAACTCGCAAGTGTGAATAATATTTTGGGGGATATAAAATAAGGATTTGAAGGGAGAGGAATATAGGGGTAAGAGGATTTGTCTCAAAATTTCGTTATCGTATGTCACTGAAAGTCTTGTAACTGTTGGTAAGTAAGGGTGGGCTTTTATTTGTCTCAAAATTTTGTTATCGTATGTCAGGAAAGTTTTGTAACTGTTGGTAAGTAAGGGTAGGCTTTTATTTTTCCAGAACTAACAAATTCTAAGATGTTCTGAAAGGATTCTAAGTTTTGGGATTAGGGGATGGTCACTTTGACGAGCAAATTTGATAAGAAATTTGTCCGACAAGAACTGTCTTCTTTGTTGGAGTGGGGGGTCAACAATTTCTACCTGTAGCGCGTTGATCGGGGAAGATCTCATTGCACCAATTATTAACCTGAGACTTTGATATCGATTACGATCTAACATTTGTAATTTTTTTTTGACGTCGGTTCAATAATTAAGGATGCATGATCTAAATGGCTTCGGACATATGAATGATAGATTTTTTTTGTGTGGTTGGATGACAGCCCCACCACACACGAACACTACCCTCATAGTATTGATACTCGCTTGGCATCTATTTACGATTTGGTTTATTTGGGCGTTCCAGGTTAGTTTGGTATCTAAAATAACCCCCAATAATTTTATTTGGGATTAAGCAGGAAGAATTTGATTCAGTAAAGTAACTTGTAATGGAGGTACTTTTCGTTTTCTGGTAAAAATTATTGTATTGCTTTTTGTAACGGACATTTCTAATCCAAGTGATCCAAGCCAGTCGACAAGATAGCTGACACTCTCTTTGAGAATTTTTTCCAGCTGTTCTAAAACCGGACCCGAGACGTAGATTAAAAAATCATGGGCATATTGAAGAATATGAGTAGGAGGGTGGATGGTATAAGATATATATTAAATAGAAGAGGAGATAACGCCGACCCTTGTAATAAACCTCTATGTACCGTTCTAAATATTGGGGATGATCCATTTACCTCTACGACTATTGATCTTTGGAGAAGTAAATTGACAACAAAACCCGTTAATTTAGGGGGGATTCCTATACTCAAAAGTTTTTTCTCCAGGATGCTTATGATTACATTATCGTATGCTCCACTGATATCAATGCATGCACCAATGAGATGCATGCATTCTTCTCTGGATAAAGCGATCAGAATATCTGTAGTCAATATTGATATCCTTTCAATTGTACTTTTTTCTTTCTGAAATCGAATTGTGTGTTTGGGGGAATTTTTTTGTTCTCCACGTACCAGTCTTCTTTTTATCATATGTTCAGTAATTTTAAGCAAAGTAGATGATGATAAGGCAATTTGTCTGTATGAGAGTCCTGAGTTGGGATCGTTTTTTGGTTTTAAAATGGGGATAATTATTTGGGACTTTCAAGTTTGGGGAATATTGTCGGTTTCAAATATGACATTTATAATCTGAATAAAGTAGAGGAGAGTTTCATCATTACAGTTTTTAATAAAGGAGTAAGGGATTCCATCTATTCCCGGGGCAAAGTCGGTTACTTGGTTTAAAACTGATTTTAATACGTCTATAGAGAAATGAGAATCTGTCCAGCTTGTCTCATTGAATGAATATGTATGGGCCGTTTCATTAAAGTTAGGAACAAATGCTGGAGCCAATTTGTTCATAAATTCCTGAATTCATTCTGGCGAAGTTGGTAGAATTTTTTGAGGGATAAGAGAGTTTCTATATTTCCTTATTGTATCCCATAATTTTGATATAGGAACTTCTGGAGAAAGGGACGAACAGAAGTTTTTCCATCCATTTCGCTTCTTGTTCTTAAGGATGCGTTTGGTTCCAGGGACATATTTTTAGAATAAGCTTTCGCATAATTTTTCCTTTTTTCTACAGCTTCGGCGCATTCGCTGTCCCACCAAGGGGCAGGGGATGGCTTAAATTTGTTTTTTCTTTTCTTAGGTCTACTTATATATTTTTGCCGCCTCTTCAATGCATGTAATAAATAGACCATAGCAGGAATTCATGTTATCTGGGTTTGGGGGGGGGGGGTAAAATAGCAACCCCGTCATAAACCCTTTCGGCAAATTTATCCCAATTCACATTGGATGTCTGGAATTTCGGACGGTAGAACTGTTTTTGGGGGTTCGAGGACGTCTGTTTTTGTCGAGAGGTAATTTGCGGATTTTATTTTTTTAATTTATTTATTTAATTAATATATATATATATATATATAATATATATATAATACTTTTTTCTACAATCATACATAAATGTTTACAAATCGATATTTTTTGTGTGTGTATACCTCACCAAAAAGAATTATATTCTTGTGTGTGGTGAGGAATAACCACTTACAATCATAGGTATAGGTAGTGTAATCTAATTATATAACAATTGGAAGGAAAGAAAAGAAAATCTAATACATCAAATTTTAGTTAATAATACAGTTTATAGAGTAAGCAGTTAAGTAAACAATAATATAAATAATAAGTAATCAAGAACTCAATCACAAAGTCAATTCTATAATAAATGAGAACCCATTCGGGTTCACTGGGGGAATTGGTTGAAAATCGGATGTAAATGGGATAATTATCGCTTCCATGCGGTTCCTCTATTGTCGTCCAGACTAAGCTGGAGGCTAGTTCCGCATTACACAACGAAAGATCAACTGCACTGGGGCATTGGTTTGGAATGCGAAGACGAGTGGGAGAACCATCATTCAGAACACAGAGATCGAACTCATCCAGTGGGTCAGCTATATCTCTGCCAGGTCTGTTGTTTGAGTTGGATTATGGTGGGAGTTGAAGTCACCTAATATGATGAACGGTTTTTGTAGCCGCGAAATCATTGTTTGAAGTATTGTTTTGGAGGGATGATTTGATGGAGAAATGTATAGGGAGAGGATTGTAATATCTTCAATCTTAGCGGCTACTACCACCTCAAATGGGCAACCGAGGGGTTTGACGTTAACTGGGGTAAAGGGTATGGAATATTTAATAAGAAGAGCGGAACCGCCTTGCCATCTTGTCGGTCGTCTCGAAGACAGTGGTAACCCGGGATCCTGAAATGTGAACCCGGACTGTCTCCGAGATAGCGCTACCGACATTTGCTCGGCATTAACATTTAGAAGGGTTATAATGTCGTGTCTATTGGAATTAATGCTGCGACTGTTCCACTGGAGAATTCTCTCCACGGATGGGGACATTGGGGAGAAACGAGTGCAATGAAGAAATAAGAGCGGCAGCGTTGGACGGTAAGGAATTATTATTAGTAAGGATTGATAAGAGGATCATTACCAGGATGATAGAGGAATTGTCAGAAGGAGAGGGATTCAGAGGGGTGTTTAGTGGAGGGTTAGAGAAACCCGAAGGGATAGATAAGTTAAGATTTGAGTAGTTGAGGGAGGGGATAGACTATTTCCATTAGGGTGAATAAGGAATGAGTTATGGAGTTGTTGGTCAACTGTTTCTCCACTGCGGCCATGATTTTGGGTTAATTAATTAATTAATAAGAATTGTGAAGAAAACTGATAGAGTTTACCATCTGATTATATAAATAGAATATGTAAAGAATCTAGAAACTAAAGTAAAATCTGATATCAAGAGAATTTTTACAGTTAAGATGATCTTTTCAAAAAATATATTAGACATAAGTTCACGGTGGCCAGACTTTTATAAAAAAAATCTGTTGAGACAGTGAGCGGATTTAATTAATATCGCCAACTTTCTCCTGGAGTAGTCGTCACTCACCCCTTTATAGAAGGATCAATTCATCACACCTTTGTTTGAGAACTGGCAAGCTGTCACTTACGCCTATGGCCAAAGCATACCCACTGGGCTTAGAGCAGATAAACATAAATAAAATAAAGGATTTGATATTTTTAATCAAGTATATTGCTCCTTGGTCACAAGATTTTATAGCCAAAAAATAAGTTAAGTGACTAGTGATTCCGGGAATTCACAAGAAATTGGGTTTCTATAAAATAAAATTACTTATGATACCATTTCAATGAATAAAATCGTTACTTCCTTGGTCCAATCTTGTGATTATTTTTAAAACAACCTAAGTTCGCTACAGTTTTTTCACAAAAATTATAAAAATAAGTAGGCCTTCCAAAGACCACTACCTGCTACAATTAATATCAGGTGCGATTCATTTTTTATTTAATATCTCTGAACTAACTTTTATTTTTATTTATTTATTTGTTTACGCCCATTAGGTATAGGCTTATACATAAATAATATAAATTTCAAAAGCACATACATTAAACAATATCTGTATAGCACCAAAACATGAGTATAAAAAAAAGATATAAAGTAAAGAGCAGCAATGTGTATAGGCATTATGGATGAAAGTGTATTTTAATAATCTCGATTCAATTGTATTTATAGTCCCAGCCTCACTGGGCTTTACTTGTTCTGGGGTGAACAACTTTATGATACAATTTTTTAATAAAATCCTCCACAGAGCAACCACACCCCCAACTCAACGAATCGCCACTCGCCGAGAAATTTATCAGTAATCTTTCATGATGATTTACTTCCAAATTCAAGGCCTTTTCAGAGCCTTTTAACTTATAATTACAATGGTACCAACCCTTTCTGTGTGGTACCTGTCACTTGTTTTAAACATCGAATTAAAATAAAAGAATATCATTTATTTCAATTTTTAACACTAAAATAGATCAGAAGGGCCAATTTCTAGAGAGAAACTCGTCCAAAGAACACCGAAGATTGAGAAAATCACTTAGATATATTGCAACATCATCAGGAATCGAACCCGGAAACTCTGGTATGGAAAACTACTGTTAAGCCCACTGGACTACAAGGGGTGCTTTCCTCGATATAATGAACTTTTTCGGATGACAGGGTGTCCATTAAAGCTAAAAATATTTTAACATAGGTTTTTCAAATAAATATGAAAAAAAAGAAATATTTAGTTTACTTGTGTTTATTTATGTACATGTTTTATTAAAATTAAGTATGCATAAAAAGTTAAATTTCACTAAAAGGTTTCCTCCATTATACAAACTAGTTTATATTATTTCATTGTATAGTCACTGTAGTTTTAAGACCAATATAAATGATAATAATAATGCGATTAAAAAGTTAAGTTTATTATTACGGTCAATGGACATATTTATGCGTTGAAGTCTTATCCAGCGTTGTCAGGAGAGTCCCATCACAGCGGAAGTGTAGGCCAAACAGTTCGGCCTACACCTCCGCTGTGATAGGACGCTCTCCTGATGACGCTGAATAAGACCAGCGAAACGTCGAGATTTGCTTCTGAGTAAAATATTCGTATAAAATATGCGTTTTATTTAACACATAAATATGTCCAATGACGTAATAATAACCTCAACCCTATAATGAAAACTGTTCCTCTATTTTTAAACTTGATTTAAAATTGCACGAGTAAATGCTAGAATCATTGCATATGACAATGAAAATAGTTTAGTCGTGTCTAAGTACATGAACTCTTAAGTATGATTTACGATTGCACGAGTAATTGCAATGTGCACATGAAAAAAGTTTTTCCCCAGTGTGCTTAAGCACGTGTACTTTAAATTGTTGCTTATGATTGCACGAATAATTGCACTGTGAACAAGAAAATAATCTTTCTCCAGTGTGCTTAAGCACGTGTACTTTTAATTGTTGCTTCTGATTGCACGAATAATTGCACTGTGAACAAGAAAATAATCTTTCTCCAGTATGTCTAAGCATATGTAATTTTAATTGATACTTCTGATTGCATAAATAATTACACTGTGAACATGAAAACAGTTTTTCCCCAGTGTGTGAAAGCGCGTGTACTTTTAATTTTTGCTTCTGAATGCACTTATAATTGCACTGCGAACATGAAAAAGGTTTTTCCCTAGTATGTGAAAGCACATGTTCTTTTAACCTATATTTACGATTGGTCGAATAATTGCACTGAGAACATGAAAGAAGCTTTACCCCAGTGTGATTCGTAAGCACATGTGATTTTAAGTATGATTTCTGACAGCACGAATAATTGCACTGTGAACAAGAAAATGATTTTTCTCCAGTATGTCTAAAAATATGCAATTTTAAGGTTGACTTAAGATTGCATGAATAATTGCACTGTGAACAAGAAAATGATTTTTCTCCAGTATGTCTAAAAATATGCAATTTTAAGCTTGACTTCTGATTGCATGAATAATTGCACTGTGAACATGAAAATAATTTTTTTCCTGTATGTTTAAGCATATGTAAATTTAAGAGTGTCTTTTGAATGCATGAATAATTGCACATTGAACATGAAAAAGGTTTTTCTTCACTGTGCTTACGCACATGTGATACTAAGTAGGACTTCCGCTTACACGAATAATTACACTGTGAACATAAAAAAGGTTTTTCCTCACTATGCGTAAGAGCATGTCTTTTTAAGTATAACTTGCGATTGCACGAATAATTGCACTGTGAACAAGAAAACCGTTTTTCTCCAGTATGTGAGAGCTCGTGAATTCTTAAGGAAGCTTTCTGCTGGCTCATGTATGGGCACTGAGAACATGAAAACACCTTGCCAGTCCGGGTGGGCGTGCATCTGCGTGAGGAATTTTTAGCATTGGAAATGGTCTCCGGTTCTTGCTGCTTTCCATGGGCAGGCGACAACACAGTTGGATTTTCCAAAAAAAAATCTTGTGCTTTCAAGAGATCTGCAATGTAAATATTTATTGTATGAATAAAATGTTTAATATTTTTAATAGAGTGCTAAATAATAATGTGGATGACGTTGATATAATAATGTTGCTGAAAATTCGAAATAAACTATAATATTACATCTTCGTTAGCACCATGCTGGGAATCTAACACATTTTATCCGCTGATTGTGCTAAAATACTAAGTACTCGTAATTATCTAGAATCTAACTATGGAAATGCACAGTTTGAGGTCACATGTTTAATACTGGTACGCTGCTCAACCTATTTATTTAATAACAATAAATATATTTGGATTGTCTTTTTTGCTTGTTGGGAAATTATAAATGCGCTCTAGTGAGATTTTCTTGTTGATAAACGTGCAGCACGCCCATTCATATACAACCACAACAGACCGTGTTTTTTACCTGATATCATTTCTTATTTCCCAAATTATCACAACAGTCTGCATTTATATATCTCGAACAATAAATTAAAAATACGTACAGTAGGCTCTCCGTTATCCAGGGTGGCAAAGAAGAAACGAAAAAAAAGAAAGAAGAGAAAAAACTAACCTGGATAAAAAAAATTAAGAGTAGCATTTACATACTATTCAAGCAAAAACCTCTCTGCCAATGAATAATTAAAGATGTGCACTTTTCCGCACTATAAAGTAAAGTGAATCTGCATGATGGTGACGTATTTGCCCTCACGTGCCCAAAGAATAATGTCAAATCATACTGGCGAAAATCAGCGTTCTGACAGATAATACAAATTTACGTAAAACAGATAAGGCAGGCCGCTTCGTGTGCTGTACTTCTGTATACTGCTCCACCACAAGAGCAACAATTTTTTTCAAATATCTGTTTTCAAAAGATGCAGTTAGTTTTATGACTCATAAAAATACATCTGAAATACCAAATATTGGGAGGCAGGTGAATTGTTTAATTTTTCAACCATTCATGACTCACTTGCATATTTTAGGCGCTTACTGAAACAGAAATGATAAATTAATAATGAAGATATTTCCACGTTCACGATTCACACATTTTCTATCGAAATGTCTACCTTAAATTCTATTTCAATATGTGGGAATACCAATACCAAGTAATTTGTAAATAGCGGTTAATGTTGAACAATTCAGTTGTACTTTTGCGACGTATAAAATATAAATCAAGAAAACTGAATATCGGAATCTCATTCAAGTTAGCACCCGCATAATACTGCATTCAAACAAATAAAAATTATAAACTTTTGAACATCCTTAATTCTACTGCGTTCCGAAAGATTATCTTTGTGCGACTTTTCAGTATTGTTTTGCAATGAAAAGTGATACATTTTTCTTTAAATTGAGTGCAAGAACATCTCTTTTAAAATATTATTATTTTATTATAAGAAAAAAGAATGTTTTATCACAAAAGTTTTACTTTTACAGTTTACAGTACTATTTGAATTACGAGAACAAAATAAATGAAATCCCATTATGTATATTTTAAAAAGGTGATCTTACACTCAGAGTGAAAAGTGAATTGTTCAATTCTTAAACAGTTCACCGATTCACATGGTACTCCTTCAGTCAGTATTGAATTAAAGGAAGCCACTTTATTAACCCGTTGATCCCGATGGGTCAAAACAAAGCACAGATGTGACTTGAATGACAGGCAGTGAATGAACGACACAGTGTATTGGCTCATTTCAGACCCAGTAGAAATTTTTTTTTTGTGAAACTTTTTATATATCATAACTTTAAAATGATTTAATGAAATGGGACGATGAATCGCAGCTTTTCAGTTAAAAAAATTAAGTTTTTGTAAAATATATTGCGTATAATATGTGCATATCAGCGCGCATCAACGTACCTCCTACACGGGCACGGCCGAAACCTTCCCTGATCATCTGATCTCCGGGGTGGTTAGCGACTTTTATGGGTTACTTATGAAAAATACATAAATTCTATATTTTAAATTGTATTTTTTTTAACTTAAGTATTTTTAGAAAATAAAAAATCCCTTTTGCACGTACTTAATGCTAGAGATGAAACGGATATTGGTTTGGCCGAATATCCGGCGAGCTCCAAAGCCAGATATCTTGCCTATGGATAGGCACGAACGTGTTGCGACATGTAAGAAGTTAGGGTGCGGGGGACGTTGTCCTGAGTGATTTTTGAGTGAGTGACATTTATGTATTAGTTACCACATATGAGGGCCTCATTAAAAGCTGCATTTGAATGTTGTTTCAGCCCCTTAAGATAAGATCTAAACTATGTGATTGCAACCTTCTAGACCCAAGGTTCAAGACAAACTATTGTTACAGGGGCTGCTGAAGCAGAAAAAGCCCGAAAGAAAATCTTGTTGGAATATATAAAAATGTCTTGCGTTGAATCTTGTGAAACATCGTCATCTCTTGAACAGTGAAAGTTCATCGTCATCTCCCACGCCTGCTAAAAGAAACAGAAGTGACGAAAATGGATCAATTGTCACTCCAAAAATTCACGACACCTTTTGGGATTGTTTTAACGAAATGGCAATTGAGAATAAGTCAGTGTCAGGATCAAGAAAAGAACGCAATTGCAGGCGAGATTGACTGTTATTTGAAGACAGTTCGATCGACCGTCTTTCAGCTCCTACTAGCGTATTCAGCGAAAGACTTTTCTGAAGTCGGTCATGTTTACGAAAACAAGCGCTTATTGCCTCAAAATGCAGAGAAACTAGTGTGCATTCGTTATAATTTGCCATATGGCTAATATTTAATACTAATGCTGTATTTAAAGCTTATAGAAAAAAGATTATTTCATATGCACTTATTAATTTCTCCTCCCACAGCGTTCTGGTGTAAAATAATGGCATAATTGTCATTGCCGCGTTGGACTCGTATATATATTTTGACGTTTGATGGATAACCATGTCTCGTGTCGCATTGTTTCCCCATCTCAAGTAGAAACTGAAAGAAACAAACACCGACGTATGCTTTATTCTCGTTTTAAGTGTTGGAATAACAATCTTAAGATCCCAATATTGCTACTTTCAGAATACGGCCGAGTATAAAAATTCAGAAGAAAAGAGAAAAACTTTACAATAGTCTGATGTAAAGGACTTCAAATCTTTGATAGTCTAATGAAAATAATACAAAATATAGTGAAAATAAAGGAGTTTAAACTGTGCAAAAGTGGGTGTAAAAGGAGTACAACAAGTTTACTAAGAAAAACTTTTAAATGAGTAGGGATTATGTACTACAATGTTTTATAATGTAAATAATGTATTAGCCCATATAACATAAAGTATGGAACTAAATAAACAGTAAAATAAAAAATAAAACAGCAGAATTGAAATCGAATCCCTTGTCCATGGACCGTCGAAGCGGAGAGCACTGGCTGAAGGAATGGGCATTAAAAAATAAGCGCAAAAGGTAAAATAATGAATTTTCACCAGCAGTTCAAGATGAACTACGTAAGATCGACTTTCGTAGGCCAGTTTTTTTGGCATTACTGTACATTTCTATCTTTATTGTTATCAACTCCGATAATATTAATTTGTCTCAAATTACGTAGATAAATTATACAAACATGGTTCACATCCGAGCCACCACCGCGGAGAATGGGTAAATAGATAATACGCGGGTCATGAACACGGATATATCCTCATTACTAATATTTATTTTATTAAGAAATAAAATAATTGTTAGCAAGAAGAGACTCTCATTATTAATTATTCATTAATTTTTTTTAAGTTTACTGCTACCGAAATGATGAATGACTGCAAGTGAAAGTAAACTGAAATGTTTATTCATTCGGAACTGTGAATAGTTCGAAAAGACCAGCGCATTCATGAACACCTCATCTCTATTATTAGGCATATTATCTATGACATTTGTCTGTCACAGGGCCTGCGCACTCTATCCATAAAGTTTCGATTCCGTTATAATGGCATCAATTCTTTTATGGGAATTTTTTTAAATTTCATTTTTCGGCGGTTCTAATTTGGTGTCAGTACTTACCTACCCTTGCCAACTATTTTAACAATTATTGTAGTGGTATTAATGTTGGTTTCGCAAAATGTTCAAATTGGTTACACTATTATGTTATCTATGGGTTACACTGTTCACAAATATCAAAATATTCTGTGGTTCACAATTTGCGACGCCATTTTAATTTTTCAAATCAAATATGTCTTTATTTTGTGGCGATTTTGCTTGTTTATTTTTTTACAATCCCGCTACCACGTCACCGCCTCCGACATTGACATCCTCTGATAATATGTTTGTTTCGATATGAAACTGAATATTGACATTTCACAAAGGATATCTCCTACAAAAACGAAATATTTTATCGTCCTTTTGAACTGTCAGACTGAAACCGAAAATACACGTGAGTGATTGTATTTTATATTTATATTAATTATATTTGGAATGTTTTATTATAATTGTGTTTGCAAGTTTATTAGAAAAAGTTATTTTACAAAGG
>JADDOH010024735.1:0-28372 GCA_016648135.1 Agrypnia vestita | reverse complement strand
AAAAATATATTATAGTAAACAATATTAAAGTTAATGAGTAATAACACGGGGATAGGGATGGGAGGTAAGTGGAGAGGAGGTGGAAGAAGAGAAGATTAGATGTAGTGAGTGATTGGTCACAGTCTATTTTTACATAGAATCTAAAGCATTCTTTTAAATGCGGTAAGACCAATATTGAAGAGGTCAATATCGATACAATTATTGTTGAAGTGTTTTGTGTATGGGATGTTCTATTTCTCGGAAAATGGAAGAGAACGTTTTTTCGGATAAGTCTGCAGGGAACATGAAAAGAGATTAAGTCCAATTGATTGGGACAGTCGAGATATCCTCTCAGCAGTTTAAATAGTAGTGTTAGATCACCACGTGCTCTTCGCTGTTCCAGAATTTTTATGTTGTGGAAATGTAGTGCTTCGTGATAAGAGATGGACATATTAGGTCTCAGGGAATGTTACAAGTTGCGTCTCAAACAGACGCTATCATTAGATGCGTCAACACAACTATCTATACTATATTGTTAGTTCAGTAAATTCTTGATGTTCTACTGTTTCGATTTCTTGTGTATATTATTATGTAAAAGGTACTTCTCTTCCGTATATTGAAATAAATAAATGTCAGAAATATGGTCAGTAAATAGTACAGGAGAAAGGACAGTGTCAATATAACAAAAATAATGTCACGAAAGGTCAGGCACTAGGATCTCTGAATATCCTGCAGCAGAGCAAGCTCCAAGATAAAATATCTCTGAGCTCTCGGGCACCTCACCACGCGTGCCGCGGCCAGGAACTAGTGTTTCTGAGCGGCGGCACTCGCGCAGGGTACACGAGAGTCACTGCCACAGGTGGGCACTGCTACCCGGAGACACCTCGCGGAGCTACCGACTGTATTTGAGTAGCTTGTTGGTGCAATGGTCATGACGCTTGCCCAGTGATCTGGTGGTTCGAGCCCCATTCCAGGACACCAGCAAGTTAGTCCTAGTTTCAAAGCACAAACGTTTAGCTTATTGTGAACATAGTAAGAATGTTAATGCGACACAAATTCCGTATTCGCATTTCTATAAACAAAATGTACCATTTGACCGATCTGACCCAAATTTTGCATACTTACTTATAATTTAGAACCCGGGGAGTTGAAAACCCTCTCTCCATTTACCCCACCCCTACTCTTGATGTATTTATTGTACAAATCTACACCATTTGACCAATCTAAACCAAATTTTGCATACTTATTCATCAGGACCCAGCAGATAACAAACACTTTTCCCCCTCCCCCTTTACCTTATTATTTCTAACTAAATTCTTAACCCGAGCAACGCCGGGTACGAACAGCTTATATTATTATAATATAATTATTGATACGCGCACCTGGGGAATGTACACGAAAATCCCGTACCTGTGTCTATTTCTCAGAAGCCATTAAACCCGGCCGCACTATAAAATTTCCTGGCTTCCCAAAGGTGCATATTTCCAGTTAATTTGGCTGCCGGGAGCTTCGCCTAGCAACAGAAAATAAACGGTTGTTCGCTAATCCATCCCCACCGCCGCCGAACAGCTATAAAAGCGGTCCGCTTTTACTCCCAGCCAGGAAACACTGCTCGGAAGGCTCTAACAGTCCTCGCCTTACTAGGAGGAGTCCGGGAGAGATTCCTGGCGAACCTAGGAAGCGATATCGCTGCCGCAGTCGAGTGTTCTCCTGCCGGGCCGTATCAAGTCGAGCTTATGTGAAGCTCAAGTCTCGAGTGTTTACCTCCGAGAAGTATCTTCGCCATCGCTCTTGCTGTCGAGTTTTTTCGGCAAGAGCCTCCGCCGAATCTGTGAAGTGAGATCCAGAATTCCGCCTTAATTATTTTGTGACTACGCCAGAGACCTAAGGGCTTGTGCTAATTGTATTTTATATTCTGTGTGCTCTTTTATATTTCGACTGTCTATATTTCTGTGTGTTCTTTTCTGCTACGTATGTACATTTGTGTTTTACTGACTATAAATAAATTGTTGTTAAAAATAAACTTTTCAGTTATTTCTACGCCTTTGTCACTTGCACTCATAGTTTGAAACCAAACTACCCCGTTTCAATATAAATAATTATTTTTCCTTTTCCTTTTTTTAAACGCTTCAACAGGCCAGAAAGCGCAATTACTTAAGTCGTTACAATATAAAAACACCCAAGCTTGGGTAAATCACATAGATTTATTGTGACCTCAACGGTAATCGATCCCAGAACCCTCGGCGTGAGACGCCAGTGTCATGCCCACTGGGCTATGGGGGCAACTTTTTTAAATTAAAAATTATACGGGGTGTCTCATAGCTAGTAGCAATAACTTACGTTACGAGTTCGAGTACGAGTGTACACTATAAGAGGGGAGTCATAATTATCAATTGGGAGTTCAATATTTGTATATGTAATCACTTTTTGGTAATAGTGGAACAATAAGCAAAGCATAATACATATGAAAAATAGATGTATCCTGGTACCTACATTGAAATAAAACATTGGAAAAAAAATCTTAAAAATTTGGTCATGATACTTACTTAATCTTAGATAATGGAAGATATCCGTCAGCATCAACCATTTCAAGCTCTGCATTTTATTTGTGGAATATATTGTGTTGGCAAAGCCCTAAAGATATGCTGTTACAAGAAACGATACTAAATTACTGAAGAACTCCCATCCAACCATTACAATAATGGTTTATTAATTCAGGTCACTCGTTTCTGAATCGTTTGTAAAACAGTTTATTAAGTGTTGCATATTAATATTTATAGTGGTGTACACGGGGTGTCCCAACACTTGTATTCTACCAATTACAATAAAAGTATCTATTTAATTTAAATTTAAAACGATCCAACATCTTATAAGGCCTTATTTTGTAGCGAAATGCAAAGCAAGAACATCAAAGTCCGATAAAATCATATGGCTGTATTGTGACCCAGTGGATATCGGACTCGGAACAACTCGCATGGACATCCACCGGACTCGAGGGCCGCTATTGCGGACTAAGGGCCGGTTGTTTCAAGTTGGATCAAAGTAAGAGTTCATTTAAAGCATAGATTTTTGCGTTCTCCACTAATCAGAGGAACCGTTTCCTTAAAAATCTATGCTTTAAACGAATTTTTATTCTAATCCAACTTGAAACAACCGGACCTTATTTGGACAAGCCATCCAAAATCAAGAAAAATGCTCATATGTGAAGTGGTCTTCTTTACATGTTATCACATTGTTCATGTAAAATGAAACATACTCCATGCAAGTAGTATTAATCCGAGGTAGGTACTGGAAATATCGCTTGTAAAAATATTCGGTAAGAGACGCTGGCCGTGTCGTTACGTACGTAGCCGCTACCTTTTAATGCCAGCGCGGTGGCGTCTCCAAGGTTATAAATTCTGACAGTAGCTTCTCGGCCGACATTTCATTTAAATCATTCAAGATGTAACGATTGAAAAGTGCGGATAGACTGCGGCTATATTGCTTTCCGGTAGGAGTTTATATGATTTATGCGTGACATTTATCGATTCCAACATTGTAAGTCTAAATATGACACAACCTTCTCTCTTTCAGGACTTTATTTTTGATGACCTTTTGATATGATCGTTGTTTGTGTATATTGTAAAGATCAACGGCATCTTACTCATAAACTACCCGTGGAGGGCGTATAGCTATGCTAATTACAACATGCTTGGATCCATCACCATAAATATGAGGTAGAAGCTTGTTCACGTAAGGCCGGCGAAAGCAAGTATGCTTGGGAGTTGCATTACCCGGGGACGCAATTGCACAATTTAATCAACAGGATTAGATCAATATCCACGTCAGGGGAAAATTCCAGATGCTATGGTATGACAGAATAATATTATTCACCACTTTGTCTGAATCCATTTGACTCCTGGATCCTGCTGGATGATGTTTTCCATTCGGACTGGAATGTCTGCTGAGATAACCAAAATCGATGTTTTGTACAAGTTGGTCGTGCTTTGAACTAGAAGAAATATCTGCCTACATTCTCATTTATGCTTCATAAATTATATTTTGTCGTGTCATCTTGTATTAATTACTATGTTTGATATAATTTTCACTGCTGACTCGTGTGAAAGTTATACTTCCATCTGATAACCTCAAATAATTATCTAAATTTTGTAATGCTAGTGACGGAAGGTAAATCACGTCAGATGGGTAAATTATATCTCTCTTTCCTACTTTTATTATTGTCGATTCTACCTCCTGCATAACCCACAAACTGGGAAGAAAGATTCTAACCTAATTTTCTACGTTGATGTAATTGACAAATCTACTAGATTACAAATCTACTAGATTACTATTTCTCAAATGTGTTCGATTAACTGAGTTTGTTTTACTTTTAACTTATATTTTCTAAATGATTTATTATATTCTGCCGCTCGCTGTTGTTAATTGCAATTCTTTGAAATGGGCTATACCACAGCTTTTGTGATATTGTTATCATTGCTTTTCTGTAATACACGAAATTGTAAATTGAAACTCCTTTTATGTAATTGACTTTCCCACCTGCAGAGGGTAGTAAAAATCAAAGCTAGTAAGATATGGTACAACGCATCGTGGAAGTAAAATAACCGCCTGAGGTTCGTGCGAACCAGCTGAGTAACCCGGTGCATAGGAGTTGCTTCCGAGAAAATACCACCTAACAACGTACACACCATATATGTTTACAAACTAAAATAATATCACCAAAAATATTGACACATATATTTTTTATGGTTTAATTATTAAAAGTACTCACAGTATTTTTAAGACTTTAATGCCTTTATAAGCATACGATTGAGATCGAAATAAATAAATGTATTTTTTTGAAAATTAATAATATTGAAAAATATATACAATGTTCTTGTGATCTAAAAAAAATATTCACATTGTTAAAAATTACAGTTAATAAAAATATACATTTTCATTAATTTCAATTCAAATTTTTAATGCTATTAAGCGTGATTTGTGACTACGGGTAAGTGCACTCTGAAAGACAAAACTTTTTGACCAGTGTGCTTACGCAAATGTACTATAAAGATTGACTTACGATTGTACGAATAATTGCACTGCGAGCATAAAAGTTTCTCTTATGTGCTTTAGAATATGGCTTTTTAAGCGTATGTCTTTTTAAGTGTGATTTATTATTGCATAAATAATTGCACTGAGAACATGAAAACAGTTAGCATAAGAGTGCGTAAGCGTGATTTGTGACTAGGATTATGTGCACTCTGAAAGACAAAAAACTTGCACTGCGAGCATAAATGTTTCTCTCTTGTGCTTTAAAACATGGCTTTTAAAGTGTTGTTCATATTGGAAGAATATTTGCGCTGCGAACATGAGAAGAGATTTTATCCAGTGTGCTTAAGCACGCGTACTTTTAAACTTGAGTTACGATTGCAAGAATAATTGCAATGCAAACATGAAAACAGTTTTTTACCAGAGTGCGTAAAAGTATGTATTTTTAAGCTTGATCTTGTATTGCATAAATAATTGCACTGCGAACATGAAAACAGTTTTTCACCAGAGTGCGTAAGAGTATGTTGTTTTAAGTGTGATTTTGTATTGCAAGAATAATTGCACAGCGAACATGAAAAAAGTTTTTTTCCTGTGTGGTTAAGCAGATGTACTCTTAAATTTGACTTATTATTGCAAGAATAATTGCACTGCGAACATGAAAAAAGTTTTTCACCAGAGTGCGTAAGAGTGTGTATTTTTAAGGTATATTTCGCATTGCATAAATAATTGCACTGCGAACATGAAAACAGTTTTTCACCAGAGGGCGTAAGAGTGTGTATTTTTAAGGTATATTTCGCATTGCATAAATAATTGCACTGCGAACATGAAAGCAGTTTTTCACCAGAGTGCGATAGAGTATGTCTTTTTAAGTTTGATTTTGTATTGCATGAATAATTGCATGAAAACATCTTCTTCTCAGTGGTACTAAGCGCGCACTTCCTTGAGGATTTTTTAACGTTGGAAACTGTCTCCAATTCCGGCTGCATCCCAGGGGCGGGCGAAGACTCGGTTGAATTTTCCGTAAAATAATCTTCATTTCTCAAGAGATCTACAAAGTACATAATTTATTTTTTAACGCCAACATTTGTACGGTTCCTGACAAAATTTAATTGTTGAAAGTTTGTATTTATTTGCAAACATGGAAAAATTTAGTTTAGATTCCTGCGGTAAATATAAAATGAAAAAGACTAGTATTGCCAGTGAGAAGCTATTGCTAATTATTCATATTTACGATTTTTTTCATTAAACCACCACTAAACTGTTGAAGGGTTGTTGGTGAAAGTGAAACAAACAGTTCACTTACTCGGAACAGGTAACAGGTCAAATATAACAGATTATTTATGAACGCCCCATCTCTAGTGATCATATTATCTATGGCATCTGTAACACGGAATGTGAACTTTCTCCCGACACTAAACACATTTTCTTTCTGGGTGACATATATCATTTACTCGAGCGCTAGAAATCGAGCTCAAGTTCTTAATAAATTGAAAAATTAAATTTGACATTACCAGAGTTAACCATAGATAAAACATCTCAAACGACGAAATTAATGTTGAAAAATTGGAAACCGTTAGGTACTTTTTAGCCCATCCATCTTTAACGGCCAGGTGAGATGCGCGCATTTTACATCACTGAGAATGAATCAATAATGAAGCAACTCATCGCCGGCGCGCTGGTCGGCCCTGCTGGAGTACTCCGAGCACTCCTGCTTGATGTCAGGATACGATATGTCTATATCAGCGCAGACTTCTTCATCGCCGCTCTCGGCGGCAGACCCTGGCTCGGGTTTGACGCCCGGAATATCTTGGACAGCGTGGTTCATGGTCCTGGTACAGTCTATCTAGGACGAGAAGCAATTAGCAAATGGCGTTTGCTACGAACGCCGACTAGAGATGGGTCGTTCATGAACAAATTGTTTTTTTTTAAACAGTTACTTTCCTGAACGGACGAATGGTACAGTTAATTTGAGTTAACTATTGTTCATTAGGTTGGCAGTTGGAAATCTTTTTTTTTTAAAACGAAGAGTATTGGTGGAAATACATTGTTCATCGCTCAAGAAAACTCAAATCCCAATCCTACCCCCGCCTCTCGCTAGAGATAATTTTTGAAACGGAACTACGAAATTGTTGGTAGGTTAGTGCCCAGTTCACTACTTCTTCTATATCTTCACCCGTCAGCAAATTTCTTTTTGAAATCACACCTTATCGGGAAAAAAAACTTGATGGGCAAATGAACAATTCTAAATCAATAATTTAAATTAAATAAGTAAAAATAACTTTGTTTAACACCACTTATATTTATTTTCAAATCCAACCGGGTTTCACTACGACCGTAGCTTCTTCAGGCAGAATTTTTATTTTTATTTTTGAGTTAAAATTCTCCCTGAAGAAGCTACGGTCGTAGAGAAACCCGGTTGGATTTGGAAATAAATGTAAGTGGTGTTAAAAAAAGTTATTTTTATTTATTTAATTATAATGTCTCACCACCAAGTGTTTGCTTCCTTCGAAAATTTATTAATTTAAATCATCGATTGAATGATTCAAATTGAACAGTTTTCTTGATTGAATGACTCGATGAACGACAGTTCAGTCAACTGAAGGAAAATTCCAATCTCTAGGCGAAGAGCATATCACAGCCTCTATTCTACTTTGTATCAAATTTTTGCATTTCACTAATACTAAATTTATGTAGTTCCGCATATTCTAAATAAAAATAGTTTTATAAAACGACTATAGATAAATTATTTAACAATACATACTATATTAAACCAACAATGTGTTAGGATTGTAGAAAATTGACCTTCTTTGTGGGCTTTATGTGACTGTTTGGACTCGTGAGATGTCTTGTTTTCAATAATATTACAAAGTAAGCGATTAACATTAATTAAATAATATTATTTTTAAATGTTATGTTTTAGGATACCCTGTTTTAGAAAAATATTTTTTTGCATGTTTTTTCAACCCAACAAGAATGAATATTATTATTTTATATCGAAAGATAACCGCTCACTTGAATGAACGTCAAGTTGAACGATAGTTATATCCCTGAACGAAACTGGCCATCACTAGTAGACTGACGTTAATCATAGATAAAATGTTGGAAAATGTCAAAATGTGGGGTCAAAGTTTAGAAGGCGTAAAGTACAATTAAGCCCACCCATCTTGAACGGTCGCATCAGGTACAAGCATTTCATGTCACTGAGAATTAATGAATAATGAACCAACTCCTCACCGGCGCGCTGATCGGCCTTCCTAGAGTACTCCGAGCACTCCTGCTTGATGTCTGGATACGATATGTCCATCTCCGTATAGGGCGCTCCACCTTCATCGCCGCTCCCGGCTGCAGATCCTGGCTCGGGCTTGATAACAGGAACATCTTGGTCAGCGCAGTTCATGGTTCTGTATCTTCCGAGACTCGAGTTCTTTATTCTGTGCTCGAGTACCAAATGGCGATCGTCGAATGATGCCAACCATAGACACGAACGAGGCATAGACGAATTATATTATTAATTATTGGATAGGTAGGACCTTTAAAAATGTAAAGTTCCTACTATTCTTCAAGTCAATAAAGTCTTCAAGGTGTGATGATGACAAGCAGGGTCTTTTTGAGCTCAAGACAGACTTCACACCGACGCGGTCGAATTGCCGTTGGAAGACGATTTTAATACAACTGTGGGCACCAGATTAACAACTGTTACCAGACCGAACTAGCCCTACGTAGCCCGGATTCCTAACCACATCTAACATAAATGCTACCACAGCCTCGCCGCGGAGCCTCTCTTGCTGCTGCCCCCGGCCGCTGTGATGAGCCTCTCCCCTGCAGCGAGGCTCCAGCTACGTGCCTGCACCTATTTTATAATATTTGTTTCTTTCACATTGTGCGTCATTTGTAAATGTTGAAGCCATTCACTAGGGGACAAATTGTCCATAAACATCACGCGCGGTATAGAGTTTACGTGACGTTGCAACGTCGTGGACTGTTCCGCGACGTCGCGCACAACATGGCGGGGCATTTCTACGTGCCGTGGCAACGCTGCCATGCGCACGGTACCCGAGCGAGCTCACGGGGACATCACTCTGCGCGTCATTACCACGTGGTATGTTTACAAGTGAATGCGCATGCGCTGTCCGTCATGACATTAAAATGTCGGGAAACGAAATTGTTCTCCAACTCATTGCGCTCTACCAAAGCCGTACAATTTTGTGGGACTCTTCAAACCGTGAATATAAAAATAAAATGATGTAAGGGCCAACAGCGTTCTTGTCTTGCTTGTCATTCGAGTGACATTGACAAAAGATCCGTCAGACATTCGAAGATCGCATAGAATATCCATTCTTCTTTCTCTTTGCAGTAAATAATTTCGCACCCACCACCTTTATCTCCTCTTACGTTTCGAGAAACTCGTTAAAATAAATAGATACGCAGCTGTCATCATAACCTCATTGGGCGGCAAGTGTAAATAGATACGCAGCTGTCTTCATACCCTCATCGGGCGATATTTCCGCGATAAGTCTTATGTGAGTCCCGGTGTGTTCACATCAAATGACCGCGTCATTGTCCCCGAACATGAGCGTAGATGTTGATGGGACATGCCGCGCGGAATGTTTCGCGATTTGTCCCCTTGTAAATACATGGCTTAAGTGTACCACTTATTGTTGGTAAAGGTGTGGTTCCGTAGGTCAGACTTACCTATTGAAAAATTGTATTTTTTTCTATCAAGTTATCGCAGGTGGGAATATTAGTAACTATTATATTATAAACGTATATATTTTAAATATTGCATAATAGTGTAATATTTTACCTATTTTGTATGTTGAAGCCCTAAAGAACATTAAATAATAATATACCCACATTTATGCCAGTTTTTGTTATTCCTTTATATTTGACAGATGGCAACTTGAGGCAAGACACTACAATCTTGGAAAGACACGCTCATGAATAATGCTTTTCAGTGATGAATATTTACTATCTCCGTCAAAATTAAAATATGAAACAAATTTTGAGTCATATGCGGTATTCGTGCATCTACACCAAGCGCAGGTAGCTAATGACAATTTCACGGGCGGTAGTTAAAGATGCGGCTTTGCTGCTTCCAGCAACTAGAAATAAAATAAGTTTCTTTCAACAAAGCAAACGTCGCTGCCGTGCGTGAGAAAACTGAAATGCCGGCAACGCTTGTTGCCTGATTGCCCGGCATTTCAGATCTCGAACCCGGCCAAATAAAAAATGGACGTTCCGAACTCCCTAGAGAATTGTCATGTTTGTAACAAATAATTATTTGCGAAATCGAGGTCACGCGCTATTTTATATCCCAAAGTGCAGAACGGATGTAATGAATAGGCACACCTTACCGTGTAGTTTTCCACTCTTTAATGAATTGAGCGATCATGTACGCAATGATAGCATTGAAAGCTCGCTAGAACAGAAGATCGCCACCTATAAGAACTCACTTCACGTCATAACTTGCATAGTAAATTGAGCAATCTGTTATGCAATTAAAAAAAAAACGTTCACAATAACCATGCTTGTCTCGGTCCTCAACGCAAAATTCTGAAAACAATTACGCAATTCGAAAAGAAAATATTAATTGAAATACTTGACCCCCCAGAAATAATAAAATAAATACTATTCTCATAAATAAAATTCTTGCATATTCAGCTAAAAAAATTAATGACATCGCAAGTACAATACCGCGAAAATCCGGAGATGCTCGCGCAAACGTAGAAGTATGCCGACGCAAACAGAAAAAGATGTCTACCAAGACGGAAACCAAACCTCAGTCAGACCAGGCCGCACTGCAGTGTGAAAGATGAAAGTAGGATTTAAAGTCCTTCACGCCTGTTATTATTTAAAACGTTTTAAGAGCAGGGTGAACGTAAATATCGCTCAGTTTTACAAGCAAACGAAGATAAGATCGTTAAGTAATGTGAGGTTCCTGGATTGTGGATAGAGCCCTTACCAGAGCAATAGCCCATCGGACCACGTTATGAACATTTAAGCAGACAAAGAGTAGGTACTACAAAAACCGAAAAATTATATTTTATTTTATGGCCTAGGTAAAGATCAAATCACGAAAAACTGTAATAGGTAACAATCATTGTTTAGGAGATTGGCCACATTCAGATCCAATAGTGGCAGCTGAGAGTGTGTGCAGTAGGGTGTGTCACTTTTTTCAACTTTCGATTTTTCAAATTTAATAGTTCTCAAAAGTTGCATTTTTATATGATATTAAATGCTGTAATTACAGTTTTCCTTAAAAGTGGTACTTTTGACTAGTTAAAAGGCCTTTAAATATAGAAAAAGTTGCAAAATAACGTTCCAATCAGAACGATACATTTTTTGTATTTATCAATTGTCATAGGAATTAAATGCTTTTTTTCTAATAATAATATAGCCAGCATAAGGAAAACGCCATATTTAAGTTCATTTTGATAATCTGTTAGCCTAAATACCTACCGCCGTTCGAGCAATTTCGGCTTGTTTCGGGTCGCACTCCCGTTACGCGTGCCTCATTAGGTCAGACTCCATACCAAACGGTTGTATTTGTTAGCTTACTTCTTTTCAACCGTCGTAAAGTTTCTACATATTATACGTAATAAATTTAAGTGTTTAATTCATTCATAAAACGAATCCGTCAAGTTCAAAAGAAACCAGAGGTCGTACGAAATTACGTATTTTTGAGAAATATCCCGAAAAATTCAAAAGTACTATGTTACCAACTTATGGATATGTTTAACGATATAATGAGTGGGCGCGTCATGAAATGAAACAGTCAAGTAGTTTAGAACCACAAGCAAAATCATCACTTCTCAAGTTGGCCGAATCGTTCTTGAAGTTTGGAAAAATGCAAGCATTGTGAGCCAGCTTCTATTATTATATTGCAAATAGTATAGGCTACTATCGAAAAAATTCAACAAAAAACCAAAAAGTCAATCGTATTTAGATAAAATAGAAAACTTTATAACTAAATCAACAATTCTTTTTGACATTGCTACGTGCAAATGCAAAAATTATTCTTGTAAATGTGGAAAAAATAATACTGTTCCGATTAAAGACCGCCCATTTCTTGAAGACCAAAGAACCTTCAGATGCATAGGCATTGGAAACATAGTTAAAGGAAGAGAAAATTGAGAAAGTACAAAAAAAATCGAAAAGTTGGCTGAAGTATGTGATCGTTATGACGTATCGCACAGAGCAGGCGCTGCTATTGCTTCGGCTACACTGAGTGATATCAGGGAGGCATCAACAATGTTGACAAATGATAATAAAATTGTAATAGAATAGGGTATAAGAGAGTTTTGAAAGCTCGTGCCTCGCAAAAATCATTGTCGAGATCTTTTGTGATACCATAAATCAATTTTGAGAGCGATCATTATTACGACATGATTTCCTGGCAGGATGAGAAACTTATACTGACTGAACTACCGCTTTTGAGCTATGTACTTATAAAGTGAAGAGCTGAGGACAGTTTTCGTCGAACAAAATGTCCGAATATTCGATTTTCCCAAGTCCCTGCCACACACAGTCAGTAGAAAGAAATCTACTGACTGTGTGTGGCAGGGAAATGTGTGGATGCCTTAAATTGACGACTGTAGCTGAAGGTTCTGTCGTAGGGTAAACAGTTAGAGAAGGTTTTATTGCAGCCAAGCAGAATTCCAGGAAAATTATGCCAATGTTTAATTCTAAAAAATAACTTTTGCTGTCTTTAAAAATACTCTTTTTGGAAAATTTTGTATGTTTTATAATTTTTTTTAAAAATAATTCAGTGTAAAATTTGCATAAATTTTTATTTAAGTATATTATCTATATATATATTAACGAAATTAAGTAATCTCATAAAAATTATGTAGAAGAAAACAGTACTTTTATTACCTCTGAAAAATCACTAAAAACCAACATTTTCAGAATATTTGGCTCGCTAGAACCAGCCAAAAGTATACTTGAATTACAACTTTGTGTAGTTATAAATGCAATGCAACTTTTGGTAACTATTAAGTTTAAAAATAAAAAAACTTTTTTTATTCGCCATACAAAGTGACACACCCTAGTGTGCAGTGAGAGCCAGATTCCCACAGGAAACGTTGTCAGCAGACTCGGGCGTGCTCCCCGGCCCAGCTCCCCGCAGTGGCTGTAGTCAGCTCCGCATCCGCATGGGGGAAATGATGAAGCGTTGTATCTCTAATAAAACAATCCATCCTCTGCATAAAATTTTTTAATTTTCTTCACAAACAGTAAAATAATTTTGTGGTGGCATTATTAATATAATTAATAAAAATAAACTTAGATTTCACTACTATTGTATTGAAAAATATCAACGTGTTTTAGAGCCCATGTCCCCTTCATTAGAATACAATTGGTACTAACAAGTGAAATTCAAAAATAGAAGTATGGACAATCAAAATACAGAGAAAAATATATATGGAAAATTAATAATAATAAAGTATACTTACCTACTTAACATGAAAATAAATTTAAAAGGTAACTATTTGTAAAAAGGACCTGTTTATTTATAATATTCAATTTACTATTAACACTTTTTATTATTTCTAAAATTTCAAATTTATCAAACTATGATTCTGTATAATATATATGTAAAATATATAAACCCTTATTCATATCAAAAGAATGTTCCATAGCCAAAAATGGTTAGAAAATTTGGAATAATTATTGCTGTTTAAACATTTTTAGTGTTCTTTAACTCTAACATCAAAATTTCTACACCTTTTTCGTATATGAAAATATCATTACAATTCTTTTTATTTTATGTATTACACCTACATATTAAGGGGAAAATTCACATAAATCAATCAATTGGTTCCTACCTATATCAAAACTGTACGAAAATTATCTAAATAACATTATTATTGGTTAAACGCGTACCTATCGGTTAATTGAAAAAAAAGTCTACGTAACGCTCGTGTCTATGGTCGACATTCAATTAACGATCGCCATTTGCCGACCGCGTCTCGTGCTCGCTGAACCAACCCAGAATCATGATCCACGCTGAGCAAGATGTCCCTGCCATCAAGCTCGAGCCAGGGTCTGCAGCCGTGAGCGGCGATGAAGGAGCAGGCGGTGGAGCGCCCTACGTGGAGGTAGAGATATCGTTTCCTGACATCAAGCAGGAGTGCTCGGAGTACTCCAGGAAGGCTGATCAGCGCGCCGGTGAGGAGTTGATTCATTGTTGATTAATTTTCAGTGATGTGAAATGCTCACACCTGACGTGACCGTTAAAGTTTGTTAGGCTAAATTGTACTATATAAATTCCAGATCTGGCCGTACATTTTGACATTTCACATTACATCAATTTTCGCAAAACCATAGATAGAAAGAAACAATGACTTCTAGGACTGAAGTAATGGATTTTTGCAAAATGCTTGATTTTAGTTAGTTTGACCTTATTATGAATGTAAAGAAGTCAAAAGTATTGGTATTTGAGAAGGAGGAAAGTAAGACAACGTGTGAAATACTAGTAGGCAATGAATGTTTGGAACAAGTAGATGAGTTTGTGAACTTAGGAAGTATGTTCGATAGAAGAGGGAATGTTGAGAAAGATATAGAGAGGAGAGTGACTGCCGGAAATAGGGTGAATGGTGCTTTGAATGCAATAATCTCTAAAAGAAATATGTCTACCGAGGCAAAACTAGCGGTACATAATGGAGTTCTGGTACCGACACTAATGTATGGAAGTGAAGCCTGGAGTTGGCAGAAGAGGAACGAAAGTAGAAATGTCCTTAGGTTTTCACGGCCGTTCAGAATCTTCTGTGTATAGTTTTCTGAGATATTCTGCCGTGTATATGTGACCTCTCTGGCCAACGTTTCGGATCCCATTGCAGGGTTCGCATGCTCTTTTATCCCGGGGATCCCGATCCTTCGCTGGTCTTAAGAGGTCCTTAACCTTGTTGTTTATGCCGAACACTGTCCCAATCTTCTGTTTCTTGAGCGCTTTGGCAATCCTGTCTGTTATGGATATAAGGCAAGAAAGCAATCTCAGCTTCTGTGTTTTTCTCGGTGCTGTTAGATTTGGCTCTTATGATGTGCCGTATCTGCCGTCTTTGGTATCCATTGCTTTCTAGCGCGTCGCTCAGTGTACGAATCTCCTCCTGCAGATGTTCTTCTTGGCATATTCGTTTAGCTCTCGTAGCTAAGGTATTAATTAAACCTCTCTTCTGCGCTGGATGGTGGTGGGAATCTGCATGCAACAGCACGCACGATTTCAAAGAGGGTTGATGAGCATAAAAGAGCATGCAAACTCGGTCAACTGGAAAAATCAGCATTGGCTGAGCACTTTCTAGATACGGGCCACCATTTTTCATTTGAGCCAAAAATCTTAGGAAAGCCCAAAAGTCACCACACGCGCCTGGTCAAAGAAGCAATTGAAATATACAAGCACCCGGTAAACATTAATAGGGATGACTTAAGTTAAAAACATCGTGGTATCCGGCGCTGCAGGATAAATCAAATCGACGATCCGCACAGTCCAACATCCGTTAGTAGATACATAACACACTACATCAAGACACACACCTTGCTTTCGACACGGTACTGCAATACAGTATTTAACATAACACAAACTTGGAGACACCCTGACTTCGGTACGGTATTGCAAGGCAATACTTAACCTACACTTCAACACTCACTCATCACATCAGGCCTGATGATGGACCCTGCAATGGGATCCGAAACGTTGGCCAGAGAGGTCACATATACACGGCAGAATATCCCAGAAAATTATACACAGAAGGAACGAAAGTAGATTGAATGTAGTGAAGATGAGGTCCCTTAGACGTGTGTGTGGAAAATCCATGTATGATAGAGTAAATAATGAAGATATTAGGAATTAATGTAAAGCTGGTCGTAGCATAATACATAGAATAAAAATAGGGTCGCTCAGGTGGTTTGGGCATGTTGAGCGAATGAATAAGGAAAGAATGGTAAGAAAGATATATGATGCCAATGTTGAAGGCACCAGAAAGAGAGGGCGACCACGGAAGACGTGGCATGACCAGATTAACCTATGCGGGAGCAGGCGGTGGAGCGTCCTACAGGGATATAGACGTACCTTATCCTGACATCAAGCAGGAGTGCTCGGAGTACTCCAGGAGGGCCGAGCAGCACACTGGTGAACAGTTAATTCCCTTGGATTGACACTCCGCGCAGTAGATGCCCTATCAGGTCTCCCCGACGTTGGCGATCATTCTAGTGAAAGTCTCTCTGTCCTGCTCTGCCCGGAATAGCTCCTCCACACTTCTTGTACCGTTACACTCTCGTACGTTTCGCAACCAAGAATTCTGTCTCCTACCAGACCCTCGACGACCCTCTATCATGCCTTTTTTATTTCATTTTTTCACATTTGTATGATGGAAACAGGGACGCATATCGATTATTTAAAAATGGATGGGTTAAATTGTTTAAACGATTTCCAAATTTTCATCATAAATTTGAGACGTTTTCTATGGTAATCATTAGTTAACGCAAACCATAGATAGTAACCGCAGATAGGTGAGCAGAGCGGCGATGAAGCAGCAGGCGCCCTAAGCTGATATAGACATATCGTATCCTGACATAAAGGTACTGATACACATGCTCATTAGTGGCACGTGACCATGCGCAGTATTGAGCTTCTTGAGCCATTTCTATTTAGTAGCATGTATGTACGCACATTGCTAGTTATGAGCATGCTCGCTCATTACTGGAAATGTTACGAGCAACCGTCGGTTGATTTATGAGCATGTTAATGTCATTCACCATGAGAAGGGGTATCTTTTGAGCACGTGTGAATAGGTTTGCTTATGAGCAGGCTTATGTCATTCGCGACTAGTATCGATTATCAATGCGATCTTCTCGGACAGATGAAATAAATAGAGCGCGTTGGGGAGATGACAAAACATTACTTTTCGTGACTTATACGAATCATGAATGTCGGTGGAATACCGCTTTAAAAAAATTAGGCTTTTATTATATTAAGAACCCTTTATAGATTGTTAAGTACCCTTCTTTCATTTTTCAAATAAGTTTTGTTTCATAAATATGTTATTGTATTTTTACAGTTTTCTTATCATTTCAGCCGTGTGTAACAACGATTTGGAAATCATTTTAGGGACCCTGATAATGATATTGAAGATTGTATTCAGCTTAGCCGCGCAGCAGGACAGAGATGGGTTACATTTTATTTTAATATTATGCCGCGGATCAAAGATGGTAGATAACCAGTATTGTGCCAAAAAATGCATATTAGCATAATTCCGCTGTAATATTGTGTTATATTCCGAATACATTATCATTTGAACGTCATTCATATTACCGTTCGGACCTATATTGACCACTTTAAAACATTATATTCATACATAAATATTTACATTGCAGATCTCGGAACTCAAGATTCTTTTTCGGAAAATTCAACTGTGTCCTTGGCTGCTCTAGGAAAACAGCCTAAATTGGAGACCGCTTCCTACGCTCAAACATCTTCGTGCAAATGCACGCTTTCCCCCGATGATAAAAAGGTAGTAGCTTATTCTCAGTGCCTGTACACGAATAAGCAGAAAGCTTGCGTAAGAATTCAGGGGCCCTCACACACTGGGAAGAAACTGTTTTCGTGTTCGCAGTGCAATTATTCAGGCCAATATAAATCAAATTTAAAAGAGCACATGCTAACGCATAATTGGGAAAAATTGTTTTCATGTTCGCAGTGCAATTATTCGTGTAATAAAAAATCACACTTAAAAAGACATGGTCTAACGCACGTTGAAGAGAAACCTTTGTCATGTTCACAGTGCAATTATTCATGCAATGATAAGTCAAGCTTAAAACTACATGTGCTTAAGCACACTGGAGAAAAATTATTTTCTTGTTCACAGTGCAATTATTCGTGTAATCAAAAATCACATTTAAAAAGACATGCGTTTACACATACTGCAGAGAAACAGTTTTCGTATTCGCAGCACAATTATTCATTCAACTATAAATCAAACTTACAAGAACATATGCTTTCGCAAAATGAAGAAAAATTGTTCTCATGTTCCAAGTGCAATTATTCATGCCATAAGAAATCACACCTAATAAGACACGATCTTAAGCACTCTGGAAAGAAATCGTTTTCATGTTCACAATGTAATTATTCATGCACTCAGAAATCACATTTAAAAAGCCACGTGCTTTCGCATTCTGGAGAGAAACTGTTTTCCTGTTCGCAGTGCAATTATTCGTCCAATCATAAATCAAACTTACAAGTACATGTACTTAAGCACACTGGAAAAAAACTGTTTTCATGTTCACAATGCAAGTATTCATGCTATCAGAAATCAGACTTAAAAAGACACGAGCTTTCGCACACTGGAGAGAAATTGTTTTCTTGTTCGCAGTGTAATTATTCAGGCAAATGTAAATCATATCTAAAAAGACACATGCTCACGCATAATTCTGAAAAAATGTACTTGTGTTCGGATTGCAATTATTCGTGCAATAGGAAATCGCACTTAAAAAGACACGCACTTACGCACATTATGGAGAAACCATTTTCATGTTCGCAATGCAATTATTCCTGCAAACATAAATCAAACTTACAAGTGCATGTTCTTAAACACACTGGAGAAAAATTGTTTACATGTTCACAATGCTCTTATTCGTGCAAACAGAATTCAGACTTGAAAAGACACGCACTTTCACACACTGCAGAAAAACTATTTTCTTGCTTACAATGCAAGTATTCTTGCAATCGTAAATCAAATCTACAAGTTCACGCGCTCAAGCACACTGAAAAAAAAACGTTTTCGTGTTCGCAATGTAATTATTCGTGCAATCAGAAAGCACATTTAATAAGACATGCGCTCTCACATACTTGAGAAACACTGTATTCATGGTCGTAGTGAGATTATTTGTGTAATCGTCATCAAATTTATACAACGCGTACTTAGGCGCACTGGAGAAAAAACATTTTCAAGAAACAAAAATCATATTGGAGGGAAATCTATTTGAAAAAGTACATTTTATTGCGCATATAAAATGGTTTTCATGAGCGTTGTGTAATCAGAAATACGACTATTGATTCAGGAGCCTACGGAGCCGAGGAGTAACTGTTTTCGTCACTCATTTACAGGTTGTTGAGAGCGGATTAATTTGAATTGCCGTTGCCCGACTTCTGGCAGTTTTGTTCCTTCATATTTGACAAACGTTAACTTTAAACACGTCACAATGAAGGACAGTCATGAGACACGTCACATTCATCATCAAAATGGCGCACAGCGTATACAAATAAAAGAACTGTGCATTACTTAACATTCTGGGAAATAAATATTTATTAAATAATGCCAATCTTATGAAATACGAGATTTATTTTGACTGTTTCTGTTTATAACTTCATCTGTAAGATAGTCTTGCTGAAATAAATATTTTCCTACTGAAGCCGTATTATATTCTCCCTATCCAAATGTCTGCGAGTTTTTAGTAGTTGGGAAATATTTTTTTCGTCGAGTATCGTTGTTCGTTGAAAGAAATACATTACTTTGGTGAGTTTTCTAATTAGTCTTGATTAGCCCCGTTACCAATTCCATATTAACAAAATACATATTAACGGAGTACTAAATGTTCTGTATATATTCCAACGGCCTATTTGCTAGTCGTTTACTAGCGAAGGGAAAAACTTCATTTCAAAATGAAGACTACAACACACACACGTTCACCAGTTTGAAGACTACAAAGTGTACACTACAATTGTAGTAAAAACTACTTGAAGTGAAGTAATTGTAGTACTACGAAATGAAGTGAAGTAAATGAAGTGAAGTAAGTGAAGTGAAGTAAATGAAGTGAAGTAATTGTAATAATAATGAAGTGAAGTAATGAAATGAAGAAATACTGAAGTAAATTTTTAAATGAAATGAAGTATCTTTTCCAAATAAAAATTTGGTGAGCTAAAAAAAAAAAAAAGGTCGCCAGCCAGATTTCTTCATTCGATTCCAAAAAATTTTCAAACCATGGGGGGGGGGGTTGTTACAGTTTCCAGAGATTTCTCCATATATCTACATCAACTTTCCAAAAATTTCACGTAAAAAATACACTATTTAAAATGTGTTTCTCATACTTTCGATAACTTTGAAGTGTATGTACTTTGTAGTGTTCGCTTTGAAATGAAGTGTACTATTTGAAGTTTATACTTTCAATAGCTTTGGTGTTTGTAATTTGTAGTGTGCACTACACATCAAGGTGTGCGAAGTGTGCACTTCAATGTAGTGTAGTACTACATTGTAGTAGTGAGTACAGAGCGGACCCATCACTATCGTTTACAGAATTTAAAAAAAAGATTACATGAGATCTTCAGCCTGCAGACTACGAATAGGAATCTAGTATGCGGATCTCGATTTATATAAAAAATTTCAGTCATTTTTGATAATCTAAAACCCTGCTTATTTTAAAATAAATATTAGATTATCAATAATTAATAATTTTCTTACATTCCCAGGCAAAGTTATTTTACTTCGATTTTAATAGAGTTACTTTACATTATACACATGGCCCTAAGAGCCAGTTCTTACAACAATCACCATGGAGGTTGGAAAGGATGAAAAATTAGCATTCTTAGATGTTCAAGTACAACGAAGAGGGGATGGCAGATTGGGACACACTGTATACAGGAAATCGACACACTTTAACAGGTACCTACACAAAACCTCGCATCACCATCCAGCGCAACTGAGGTTGGTCCCCACATCATTAATATAACACGGGCTAACAGAATTTTCGACAAAGAAAACATTGCCTCGGAAAGAAAAACAGTGCAAGATGTACTCATGGCCGATGGTTTTCGTGATTTATTTATTTTATTTATTTTCATTTATTGGTTTTCTTACAGCCATATAATTAATCAATCTTGAAAAAAACAATAATTGATGTACAGAGTTTTGGGCCAATTACAAGAAAACACATATATACAGTCGATAAAAAATAAGAAAAAACATGTCCAATAGTGAGTTTGTGTGAGTGTGTGTATTTGTGTGTTTATTTATTTATTTTGTTTTGGGAAAAGTTAACAGCAAAACAATCTTAAAAATTTTCCACTGAATTTAAAAATTTAATTTAACTTACATTAATAGCGAATGGAGGGGTATGTGGGACGGGAGTAGAAGGGAAGATATAATGTACAAATTAGTTTGGGTGCGGTAGTGTAGATATTGTTTGTTTTATGTTTCTTATTGTTGCGTTGAAAATGTCAATGTGGTGATAGTTTGTGTTAAATGAATTTGTGGATCTGTACATAAAGGAGTTTTGTTTTGAGTTGGTCTTACAAAAGGGGAGATGAAAAGTAGGTGAATGTCTGTTATTGCGAGTTGGGATGTGGTAAGATATTCGTTGAAGAAGTTCCGGACTATCAACTAGATTGTGTGTTATTTTGAATAGCATCACCGCGTCAGCTATGTTTCTTCGACGAGTTAGGGTCTGCATGTTAAAAAACTTCGCAGAGTCTTCATTGCTTATATGAGATCTAAATGAACGCAGGTCTAGGTATCTTAGGAATCTGTTTTGGACGCTTTCAATTCTATTTTCGTGTACTGCATAACCTGGATTCCACACCTGAGATGCATATTCTAAAATACTACGAACGTATGAGAAATAAAGTGTCTTGAGGGTACTGATATTTTTGAAATGTTTACATGTGCGTATGACAAAACCAAGCATAGATGATGCGTTGGTGACTATATAATCGATATGTTTGTTGAAATTTAATTTACTGTCAAGTATCACCCCAAGGTCTTTGCTTTCGGATTTGGTAGATAATGTTATATTATTAATTGAATATTCATTAGAGAATACCTTTTTATTTCTTGTAAAGCGTACAACGAAGCATTTAGAAACATTTATTTCCAGGCTGTGGGCATTGCAATACGTGTTCAGACGATGTAGGTCATCTTGCAGCCTTCGACAATCTTCTAGTGAGTTTATGGGAGAAAAAATTTTCATATCATCTGCATATAGGATAGTTTTTGAGTTTAGAAAGCAATCACCTATATCATTGATATAAATGTTAAATAGCAATGGTCCCAGCAGACTGCCTTGAGGTACTCCAGATGTTACAACAACAGTGTTAGATTTAAACCCTGCAACCACTACAATTTGACTACGGTTGGAGATATAAGAAGTAAGCCAACGATAAAGATTGCCGTGAATACCTATCTTTAAAAGCTTGTTTGACAGTGTTGAGTGATCAACCCTATCGAACGCTTTACTGTAGTCGGTGTAGATAGTGTCTACTTGTATTCTGTTATCTAAGTTATCTTGGAGGTATTCTACGAAAGTCAAAAGATTTGTGGTTGTAGATTTACCACTAATGAAACCGTGTTGATTAATATTCAAGGTAGGCTTAAGAGCTGGATACAGTTGGTCATAGATTATTTTTTCAAAAATTTTGTTAAATATACAAAGTTTGGAGATAGGCCTATAGTTTTTTACATCATTTTTTTTATCATTCTTGAAGATAGGAGATACATATGCAGATTTCCAAATAAGAGGGACAGTGCATTCTGTTAGAGAACGATTGTAAATTAAAGAGAGGGGTAAGGCTAGATTGTGTGCACATCGTTTAATAAAGATTGAGGGTATTTCGTCCGGGCCGGCACCTTTGTGAATATCAATTTTTTTAAGATATTTTAGTACAATTTCCTCTGTCACTTCAATACTGCATATATTAGTTATGTGGTTTTCGTGGTTAATTATGGGCGTAATGGTAGGTCTATCATTCGGTGTACTAAAAACTGAGCTAAAATATTCCGAGAATAAGTTTGCTATATCCGTGCCATTATTAGCCTTCCTATCTCCTAAGAACATGCAATTTGGGACACCTTGAGATTTATTACACGTTTTGACATAGCTCCAGAAGTTTTTTGTGTTTAAGTTGATATTAGTTTCAATGTTGTTTAAGTAACGTGATTTGGATTCGCGACATAAATCTTTGTGCCGTTTGCGTAGGAGAGAGAATGTATCATAGTCGGCTTGGTTTTTGAATCTCTTATATTTACAAAAATATTTAAATTTTTCTTTGGTAATCTTGATAAGGGAGGCGTTATACCATGGGGGATATTTCGTATTCCAAGTAAATTTATGAGGAACATAAAGATTAATGAGACTTTTTAAGAAGTTATACAAGTTATCAAGAGCAATTTCTATTTGATGATTAGAGAAAATAGATTCCCAATTAGCTTGTTCAAGAGCGTAGTTGATAGAATCGTAATCTCCACGATTAAAAAGAAGAACTTTCCTTTTTGTATTTATCAGTACAGGGTTTTCCTGGAATGGAACATTAATGGATATGGCTTTATGATGTGTATCTTCCGGAACCAGCGGGTCATCATTACCTACGACTGATGTTAATAAGTTAGACAGAACTAGATCTAAAATGTGGCCACTTGGGTTTGGTTCACCGTTAAATTGAGACAGGTTTAGAAAATGCATACAGTCTATGAAATACTTGCTGTTATGTGTAGAATGATTAATTGCTTCATAATGTGAAGATGATGTAGATTTTATCCATGTAATTTCAGCAAGATTAAAATCACCTAAAATAATAAATGAGTCCGTAGGGTTATTTGATACCACATCTGTTAACATATTTAGGAAATTTTCTATGAGGTATTGATAATGAGTCCCACCAGGGATATATACGCAACATATATGAACAGGATGGCGTGAGCCATTAGAACGAATTGTGACCCAGATGTCTTCAGCGGAGGATTGCCATTCCGGCCGAGCAATGCTGATCAGTTCATGTTTAACAGCTAAAACTACACCACCGCCAAGGCGTTGACCGGTTGAGGCATAGTCGCGATCTCTGCGATAAATGCTGTAACGGGAGTCAAAAAGCTCTTCGTTTCTAATGCCTTTATTGAGCCATGATTCCGTAAGGGCGATTATATCGTAGTCATTTGAATATGTGTTTTGAAGGATTGTTGTTGTTTTGGTACGAAGGCCTCTAACATTCTGGTAATATATGGTTATGGACATGGTGGACGAATAAAATAAATATTAGTTTGTAAGCGGCTAATTATCCGGCTACAACAGTATAAAGTAATAAATCTAAAAAAAATTAAAATTAAAAAATAACGTATTCGAGTTGGTATACTAATAGCGGGAAGAGCTATCCACTTTACTAACGGAGTTGATGTTTTGGTTTTGAGTGTAGTGTGTAAGTGTTCATATGTTTGTCGGGATGTCTCTATATAACTAAGTGTGTATTTAAGAGTGCAAAAAATAGTATTAAGGTGGTGTGAGTGTATACTAAATGTAAAAAGTGTGCATTTGCGTTGTAGTATATTAGACATTTCAACAGAAGGGTTGATGTGTGGAGGTATACCTTTACATTTATCAACATAAGAATGAACAGTGTTGATGCGTGAAGGTACACCTTTACATTTATTCAAAATAAACTTTGACGTTTCAAAATGTTTTATCTCTATGGATATGATCTGACACTGACTCGCTGTGTGGATACAAGATTCTTCATCTACATCAAGTTGGAAAGGTTTCAGCAGGGAAAGGAGATGATATTTATGTTGTGAAGCGAGTAAATCCTCGCGTGCATTGTGAGTGTGAGCGTCTTGAGGAGACAGTTTATATGGACAACAAATAGAACAGTTAGAACCTAGTGTAAACATGAAATTCATTCCTCTAATTAAGAGACACACAGTAAATGTTATTTGATCTTTTTTATATCCACTTCCCGAAATATCGCGATAGGAGGAGACTCGTCGTTTCGTCGAACGTATATGCGGCAATGTTTCACCCAAACATATTGAAATCCCGCGCTTTTCGCTATGGATTTCACATTGTGTAGCAGCACTTTATTGCCAGGGGTCAGGTGATCGTTCACAAATACCCTGTGAGCATCTCCGGGTACACCTAAATCGCGAGTGGTAATTCCTTTGTTCCTCCTGACTCCTGTAATGATGCTATCCTTTAAGTGTCTTCTGGAAAGTTTTAATATAATTGCCTTTGGTCTTCCTTTGTCGCTGGAGCGTGGAGCCACTCGTGTGCAGAATTCGATGTCCTGTTGGGAAATGTCGATTCCAGCTACTTTTCCAATGTTGATAACAATGTCGTTCAAGAGTTCGCCTTTACGTTCTGGTACACCCGTTATCTCCAGATTGTGAAGGCGCGACCACTGTTCGTTGTCACTAATTTTGTTTTCCATGGCTATGACGTGAGCGCGCATGTCTGAGAGTTCCGCTTCCATTGAGTCCAGCCTTTTAAGTTTCTCGTCATAGGAACATATTTTTGCGTCCATTTCTTCAAATTTGCTATTGAAGAATTGCATGGCAGTTGTTACAGCGGAAAATTCCTTACGAAGTTCACTGATCTCATTTCTTATGTCGCTGAACTGTTGCAGATTTGCGCGTATTGTTTGTATTTCTTTTAGTACTTGAGTCATGGGATCTTTCGTAGATTCGCTTGAGGTAGGTGATCCGGGCTGATTTATGCAATTGAAACATTTAATTGAGTTGCGTCGGTCTTTAGTCATTTTACGGTACATTGATTCAGAAATGCCAATGCATGTAATATGAAATTTATTCCTGCAGTCTAAGCAGGTGGTGAACACTTCATTGTTTTTCAATTCCACTTTACACTTTGAGCAATTCTTTGTACTAAAATTAGGCTATTCACACTCAGATACTATCAGATAAATAAAAAATAATTGGAGAGATATTTATCAAACTTTGATTTTTGACAGGTTATTGTTGCATGATTATTGTTGCATGATGTCATTGAGGTTATTGTTGCATGGTTATTGTTGCATGATGTCCGAACGTACAGATATCACGAAAACGATCCAGTATATGTGATGTCCCCCAAAAAATAAAGCATACTTACCGTACATCAGAGGTCTTACTGACAAAATCAGGATGTTGCTGAAATTAAATATAAAAACAATTGTCAGCTCCCATAGTTCGATCGTACGTATGTTGGGTAGTGTGAAGAGATAACACACCGTTTGAGTCTCCAGGTGTATACAGAGTGCCATGCGATTGTGGAGCGTTCTACATAGGACAAACCAAACGCAATATCGCTACACGTTAAAAACAACAACTCCAATATATCGGCAAAAGTCTTATCAACAAACACCCTGATTAGTGAGGGAGTCCATTGAAATATTCAAACATCCCAATTTCAATAGAGATGACAGTTACTAACTATAAAGTACACGGCACCCTGTTCTCACGACCTTGATTCAACCTTTGAGAGACGTCGCGGAAAAGTCCGCCGACGTAATTAGTAAATAATGCACACTGGCGACCTCTATCGTAGAAGAAGTGAACACTCCACATAAAGTGCATAAATTTTACGCCCCCGGAACATTAATCAGTTCTACACCTTCGCGGGTACAGGTCGTTCTCCTGATGACGTTTGAATACGACTTCAACGAAACGTCAAGAATCGTTTCACGGAAAAACATACGGTTTGTATAAAATATCCGTAATAATTTAAAGTTAAATATCATTAGTGTTTTATTTCATTACATAAATATGGAAGCGTGAAAATTCTGAGTAAAATACCCTCTAAACATTTTACTTTAATATTTAAAAAAGAGATGTAAGTAGGCGCGAGCATTTGTACTGGTGCACGCCTTAATCGAGAATGAAATTAGCTACATATAGTAAATTACACATTTTTGACGTATTTTTTTATTTACATTGTAGTGTATCGTTGGACATGGTAGTATATAGTTTTTATTTACATGTAGTATAACTTACTACGATTAGCCACTGGGTTTCCCGAGTTAGTCCACGAGTTAGCTTATATGTCTAAAAGTTAAAGGAGAAATTTAAATAAGTTTTGGTTCTATACTATATCTTAAACAAAACAAGCTATAAGATAAATTTATTTAAGTACTATTATCGCTTACATATCATTCACCAATCAGAGATCATCACGTTGGCGTCTTTTTATCTATGGTTTCTGGCGTTTGACATTAGATCGACAGAATATTTAGTTTGTTTTAATTCTTAAAAGACTGCTAAAAAAAACTTTGGGGACGGTGGAGTAACACAGCGTTACCTGATTAAAAATCGGCATAGTTTTTAATATGTGATAAAATATACATATATACGATACAGATAAAACTTTTTAAAGGTCCCTTTATATAATTATGTAAGGTAAACATACATATTTGCATTATTTTAGTAAATTATTATAAAATCATGGCAAATGGAATTTGCGTGCGCTTCCGCTGACGATTAGCCACTGAATACAACGAAGCGGTCGCCAGCTCGCTTCAGTCGCAAGCACTCCGTCTTTGTCTAACACGTGTTACCCGACTCTACCGTACTCTTTCTATATTGTTTTTGCTTTCGCCGAAACCCAAGCAACCGCCATCTCTGTCCTACATGAAATGTATGGTATTGTCGTGCTCTTTCTTGCTCGATTTAACTGCGATGTACAATATTCTGCTCTCTCTTACACACTGGTCTAAAATACGAGAGTAATGAATAAATATTTTTTAATTAAAAAATCCGTACATTCGTAACAGTTTAATTTAGTAATTTTGGTCTGAAAATGTCTATTCGATGATTATAAAAAATGTGACGTTTTATTTTTCGTAAATAAGGTAGATATTTCATATTTTGCATGACAGGTAGACCTACGTTACATCACCGGCATACAGGAGTTAACGCACAGCGCAGTCAGCCTCTCCGGCAGCGCGGCATGGACGGCGCGGGCGAGTCTCCTGAAGCGGTCCTGCGCAGGGAGGGGCGAGTCCGCAGCAAGAAGGACAGCGCTGCTGCAGGAGCAGGCACCCTCGCAGCTGGACCGGGCGCCTCCCCCGGGAGGGCTGCCGGGGATCTGCACACAGATGCGACGCACGTTTGGATCAAAATTGAGTATTCGGACCCTTCCACTAATGATGACACGCGCACTAGTGAGTTGATTCGCAATTTGACCTTAAAACAATCAATTTACAAAAACTCTCCCGTCGGGGCAATATGACCCAGAAATAGGTTTAATGTGCTGAGGTATGGAGAGGATGTGCAAGTCTTTCGACTTATGGATTATTGATGACAATCCTTTTATTTCAATATCACCTTATACTTCTTGGAAACGTTTCTGAAATACATTTGATAGAACATATAAGTACCGTTATAATACTTGAATCATGGCATGAGTTTTACGTATAACAGCGTTACAGGAATTGTATCTGTTAGCTTGTTTGCTTTCATCAGTCCATCAAAATTTCATAGCTCTTCCAAATATTTGAATATTCCATATAATATCACCTATTTTTCCGAATACTTGTCCGACTTATTCTAGAATACGCGTTCAGAATTTGGAATCCTTATTACACTACATCTAAAAAGTATATTAGAAGTTCGTACGAACTCTCAAC